>JAKSZP010018527.1:0-172671 GCA_022478985.1 Massospora cicadina
AAACTGCTAGGTCGAGTTATCTTCATAATAGCGTTCACCTTGTCAGGAAAGGGAAAAATTCCTTCATGGGTGACCTTATGGCCAAGGAATTCAATATCAGTCTGAAAGAAATGAGATTTTGTGGCCTTTAATTTCAACGCAGCAGAGCGTAGCTATCTGAATACTTACTTCAATTGGGCCAAGTGCTAGTCATATGTGTGAAAAATACAGTTGCATCGTCCAGATAGACCAGCATGCACGACATCTTAAGGCCTCCCAACAGGCAGTCCATGGCCCGCTGTAAAGTGGTTAGGGCGTTACACTCCCCCTGAATCATGCGAGTAGGTTCAAATAAGCCTTCACTTATGATAAGCGTGCATTTCTCTTGGTCATCCGGTGCAAGCTCTATTTTCTGGTACCTGCTGACAAGATCTATTGTGTAGAAGAATTGGGATCCGGTGAGGAGGCGTAAGGAGTTGTCAATCCTAGGTAGTAGATAGCTATCATTCCAGGTAATGGCATTCAGACGTCATTAGTCCATTACTACATGATGCCCTCCGTCCTTCTTCTGCACAAGCAATAACGGCGAGGCCCAGGGGACTCTAGGATGGCTTTAGTAACCCAGAGTTTATTAATTGTTCAATTCTTTTTCAACCTGAGATTCCTCAACTTTAGAATTCCAATAGGAGCAGGCGCGAATTTAAGGGCATCGCCAATCAACATTTGATGTTGAAACCCTTAATCATCCCAAATTCTCTGGCCCAGTGCAGAATATATCAGCATATTCTTTGAGTAGGGCATCAGCCTATAGTTGTTGTTTGCAAGTAAGCGTGTCACCAATTTCTACCTCAACTCAACTATTGTAACATTTTTGTCCATTCCTATGTCTTGAAGATCTCCACATCCTTGGATGGACTCAATCTGGGTGACGGGCAATACCCATACATATGCGATGGGTTAGTTCCGAGTTATCTGATTTGATCAATCAGTAAAGTTGGCCATTAGGACAGTCAACGGACCTTGGTAATCGGATCCAGCACTTCAGAACAGGTAAATGGTTCATGGATGGCTGGATTACTTTCTCCTTAAATTTCCAATAAGTGGCCCTTATTATGGTAACTTGGAGACCATTCTCCACTAGGATCTGCAATTCGGGAGGTATGACTATGCGTCCAGGAGAATATACAGGCATTCCTTATATAGCCTCTGCACATGAAGGCAAAATTTTTGTCTTAGGTTCATTAACCTATTTTCTAGCCGTTCAATGGGGTTCAGTATTCAATCAAGCAATATCAGAGTTCTTCTCCCCTTTCTCTTTAAAAACGTCCTTCACAACCAGAGAAATGCAGTAACCTAAAATAAAAAAGTACAAATCCTTGTAGCTTTTTAGTATATCAAATTCAACTAGGAACTGGGTGCCAATAAACAAGTCATAACCATCATTTTCCAACATGATGGCGGGAGCCATAACAACCATAGATCCAAATTGAAGGGGCAAGGAGGAGTAAGCTCTAGGGAGTAGGTACAATAAGGTCCTGCTGTTACATAGTCAAGGAAGTGATTTTGGTCCAGTGCGACCTTTATCTGCTTAACCAACTGAGAGGTAATGACATTGACAGGGGAGCCGGTGTCAATTATAGCTAAAATCTTCATCTTGTGAACAATGACCTCTAATAATGTAACTTCAGTGCTAAAGTGGAGAATTGAGTAAAGCAAGTTTCCTGGAGGGACCGGTCTGGAAAAGGCAGAGTAAGAGGAAGATAAGTGTCATGGGTAGATGACATAATAATGGGTACCAACCCCAAGGATAAGGCTGGGCGCCAGGAGGCCCAGAAGGTAGAGCTTCAGGCCCTCCCTGACCTCAGGCACACACTGGACCAACTCTGGGTACAAGCTAAAGATGCCCAGGTTGGTACTAGTGATGTGCCAAACGCCCAGCCTTTTACATTAGCCCAGGCGTTAAAATAAACGTTTTACATAATAACGCAGATGGTTCAGTTTAGTTAGTCGAGGAATGGGGTTTTGAAACCCTTTACATCTATGAAATCACATGTTCAGGTAAAATTTAATTTTAAATCAATTACATGAGTGAAGTCAGTTTTGGCGTATTATACCCTTCTGGATTGTAGTGTATGCCTATTGGTGGGTCAGTGCTTGGGCCCACTTCAGCAAACCTCATATTTAACAGCATAGTTTAATTTTGTTTCCCATGACCAACAATCCTTGTTGGTCAATTTCCCAAATAAAAATTTTCCCGTTTGTACCGTTTTTTATTAAATGCTAATTCAAACAATCCTGTGCTTGTACCCCTTTTAGGAGGCCTTGTGCTACCTCAACCACAACATTATATATGACATTAGGCTATCACCTAGTGCACTGTTGGTTCGCCCAGGTTCCCTCCAACCTGGGACGTTTCCCATTTCTCCCTTAGTGCACCGCGTCATTTTGGGTTGGGTTTTTACCTTGATAATCTCTAACTTTTGCTTGAGTTATTATTGCTCCAGCACCCTCTGCTGAGAAATAATGACTTTTATTCTAATGGATAGTTCCCTGGCGTGGGGCCTGTGCACTGAGCACTACCATACTGAGAACGGGAGAGTTTTAAACACTCTCCTTACATTAATTGACCAACCACTCAAATCTAATTGCACAAACTTTTTCCGTGTGGAAACTTCTCTGAAGTAGAAACAGAGGGTTACAGCTGTGGGCTTCAGCTGTCATTAGCTGCACCACTGTTCACTCTTTTTCCCAAAGGTTTTGCAACTCAGCGTTATTATGGTTGCCTCCAACTGGAAAGTATCCACCCTTTGTACTTGTACCTGGAGGATAAGGACGCTTCAAGGTCTGAAAGTCATGATTTCCCTAACTTTCTGCCAATCTATCAAATGTATATTAAAGAAACAAGTTTTCCTTTGACAGCGCGTTCAGACAATGCTGGCAGAATTGACACAGATGGGCCTTGGGGTATTGGCCTTGGATAACTTTAGGCCTTCCATTGCCATTGGGGGAATAGAGTCGTTTGCGTCTAAAACGCGTTTTATGACGAAAATCTTATCCAAAACTCTGAGCAGTTTATTAGCTCTTATGGCCTGGATGAGAGCCCTATTACAGTATATAAAATAACCCCTGAGAACCCTCGTTCGACCCCTACCATGATCTGTGGCACTCAGGAAGTGGAGAAAGAATTTCGTATAAGTATGATAAAGTATATGCACCTGCAGAAGGCATGGTGGGGTATGTGGCCTCAGTAGTAAGAGTGGCCAACTATCCCTCCCCCTTCTATGATTCCAAAACACACCTTTTTGATGTGCTAATGCCAGAGGATAGATTTGTTGGTGATGTATGGCGTTGTCTGCTATTAATCAAGACCATTCAGGATTTTTTCTACTGTCTGCTACCCTTTCATCCCCTTTAAGGAAATTCAGCACCACTGAACTGGTGGATACTGGTGCCTCTAATAACTTTATGGGCCAATGACTAGCCGACTACCTGGAGCTGAGTTACTTGCCAGGTGGTGTGGTTAAGGGAAGGGCGTCCCAAGGTATTTCACTCTAAATATTAGGGGAATAGTGGACTATCAGGTTGGCAAGTACCACTTGTCCAATCACTTCCAGGCTATCAAAAATCTCTTGTTTCTTATCATTTTGGGATTGAAGTGGTGGCGGAAGTTTTACATTAAAACCAAATTTAAAGAGAATATCCTATCCCTTAGATTAAAGAATGATCGCAACTTAGTTCTTCCTTTGTCTGAGGCTAACGCTCAGGGCGAATTTCCCCACTGGCCCCACCTTCACCCTTATAGCCTTGTCCCTTTTCTGAAGCCCTCAGTGGAAGTTCCTATACCTTCTTTCTGGAGGGTTTGGAATTCTCTTTTGATGCAGCATCCACTAATGCACTTCCTGAGCACTCTGAGTTTGATTGTGACTTCAAGATCATTGTAATCTGGTGCATATATCATCTCCCATTTACCCATTGACTGTCAGGGAGGAAGAGGCGTTGGATGTGTGGGTAAATTAATAGTTAACCAAAGGGGCGATTTTTCAGCGTACCTTCCCTGTATGCTCTCCGCTTCTCTTTGTTGAGAAGTCTGATGGTACCTCTGCGCCCATGTGTGGACTATGGGAACCTCAATAACGTTTATTGTACCAGACCTCCATCCCATTCCTTTGGATTCACAGATTGCGCGCTATGTGGAAAAGATGAAGGTCTTTTCTAAGCTGTATTGCCTCAATGTGTTCAATCAGATCCGGATAAAAAGGGACAAGAGTGGTTAACCGCCTTCCATACCAGAAAAGGGATTTCCAGTTTTGGGTCATGCCCTTTGGGCTTAAGAATGCCCCTGCTATCTTTCAACGCCGCATTGATGCAGCGTTGGTATACTTGTCAGGGGTATGCGCGGTTGCCTACATAGATGACATTCTGGTGTTTAATCTGATCAGGAGTCCCAAGCAGTACACCTTCGGCTTTTGGTGGAGCGGTTAAAGGCAGCCAGCCTTATGTTGAAGATAAGAAAGTGTGAATTCTTCAAGTTCCAGGTCACCTTTCTGAGCAACGTCGTGTTTGACCAAGGACACATGATAACTCCAGACAAGGAGAGGGCGATTCATGAGTGGCCTACCCCTACTTCAGTAAAAGAATTGAGGATTTTTTTGGGGACGTATATGTTCCTCAAGAAGTTCACACCAAACCTTTCTGAGGTGGCAGCGCCCTTGTATAGGGTTAGTGGTGCAAAAGTGCTTCAGTGGTCCCCCATTTTGGAGAATGCTTTCCAAGCAGTGAATTGCACTCTGTTGTCCACGTCCATCCTTCACCATGTCGAATCTTCCTAAGAGCTCATTGTGTCCTTAGATGCTTCCAACTTCGCCATTGCGGCTGCCTTGTTAAAAGTAGGTGAAGATGGGATAGAGCATCCAGTGGAAATTTTTTAAGAAAATGTCTCTGCCTGAGTTAAATACGCTGTTTACGACAAGGATTTACTATCAGTGGTGGAAACGCTGACATATTGGCGTCACCACTTGCATGGCTCTACCAAACCATTCCACATACGTACAGATCACCGCGCCTTGCTGTACTACCGCGCTCCTCATGTCCTAACCCCACAGCAGACAAGTTGGCATGAGTCCCTTGCCCAATTTTCCTTTTCTTACATATTCACCAAGAGCAAGGATAATGGTTTGGCAGATGCTTTAAACTTCAACCCCGCTTTAGCTCCTGATTTAAAGGAGGTAGAGGTCCATAACACACAGGTTATGATTCCTCCAAAATAAATTTATGTCTCAACTTCCCTCTCCCCCGGCCAACAGTCCAGCACTTGAACCTCTAGAAATGCGGAGGAATATGGTATGTTCAGAAAGGTGGTCTTTTCTCAGCCGCTATCTGCTGAATATACTATGGTACTCACTAAGAGTACTTTGTGTCAAGAGGACCTATCCAGGGGTTATAACATAAAAGATGAGATGGTGTGGTTTCAGGGGCGCCTTTGGGTACCTGCTGGACCACTGCGCCTGGAAATCATCCAGGACCATCATGTTGGAATCACCATTGGTCATCTGGGAAAGCAAAGACCTTGGAGTTGATATGCGCACGTACAATTGGAAGGACTTACCTGCTGTTGGGATTTTTTCCCATATTCCCAGTCTGGTAGATTACCTAGTATCGCTAGGTGAAAATTCCCTAAGGTGAATTGAATCAGAAATTGGTTGGCTCAAGTTTTGTAGTAACTACGTTTGGGGGATTTTGGGATATTAGCCTGGTCATATCCATCTGGGATCAATCTAGACGAATACTTAAAATCTCATTGGGCGGAGTTGCTGACGAAATAGGGGCATCTGATAGTGATTAACTATCAGGTGTACTGATTGGGATTGGTCAGGTTTCATCACTGACTGATTGGGAATGAATAGCAAGTTGCAAGGCGAGTGATGCCGCCTGCAACTAGTGAATTGATCCGTTGGTGAGTGACCTGCCATAATGGGTAAAAAGTCCCATTACCTAAGCAGGTTGCTATCCAAATATGGTTGGTTCACTTGGATCGAGAGGAAAATGTTAGGGACATGTTTTCTGACTCTTTCCATTTTGAGGTCTCAAAGATGTCCAACAACGGAATCCTAGCCAGGATGGGGAAGACATTGCTGCTGAGACGAGGGTTGGTGATTCAATGGCAATGGCTGCCATTTCATCGAAGAGTGTCAACTGAGGGTTGGACAGCTGTATTCCCCACTATACATTCCATAGGATTTACTAGAATAAAAAACCAGTGTTTACAGTAGTATCCATTCAGTATATAGTTGTCTATCATCAGCTTCTATTGTGCCGTTCTGTCTCAAGGATATTATTGCAGAGGGCGATAATTGGAAGACTCTCAGAGAGAAGAGTAAAGATCTGAGCGGGGATCTAGAGAACAAGGAGACACAATAAGGGATAGCTGCCAACTGTGTGTCGGGTCAAAAGAGACTGTCACTGGGGTATCAGCGAAGATAAGGTGGACAAGAGCAAGGGAACGAATCCTAAGAGTACAACATCATGAGTATTTAATTGGGAATACTGGCCAAGTGTTAAGTCTGAAATGTAATTCATACTCAACTATGGATAATAGTCTACATACTAAAAACAATTAATAATTCATTCTATACAACGTGACAAAGTGCACGAGGAAATCAAAACTGTGCAAAAAAGGGTACTGGGTTGCTTGCTGATATGAACCATCAAAGTAAATTTTTACACCTTCTCAGGTGGGCCATATTGTAAGAAGTTTTTAAACTGCAACCAAATAAAGCCAAAATCGTCAACCTTTAGCAGGGTTTTTGGTACCAGTCCAGAAAGCTGAAGGGCCCTGGACTTCCCTATTGGTAAATCATTGTGGAACTATCTGTCTCTGATGGGTACAATGCCATCATGGAGGTGGTGGACCGTTTTACAAAGTTCGCCCACTTCATACCTTGCATAATGACAATAACCGCGTCTGAGATGGCTAGGCTCTTCGTCACGCATGTGTTTGCGTTCCATGGTGTCCCAAAGAGATTATCAGTGACTGGGGACCCCAATTTACCTCCATCTTTTGGGAAGAGTTGTGTAAGGCTCTTCAGATTCGCCCTTGCCATTTGACTGCCTATCACCCTCAATCAGATGATCAGACTGAATGAGTGAACCAGTTCTTGAAGCAGTTCCTGCGGTGTTACACCGCCGCGGATCATTCAGATTGGGCTTCTCACCTTCCTATGGCCCAATTTAGTTACAACAACACGTTGCATTCTTCTATTATTTGTTCCCCTTTTTCGCCAGCCATAGCTTTAACCCCGCCTTTAGCATGGAGCCCAGCTGTGGGTCTAAGGTTGAAGCGGTGGTAAACTTTGCCAAGAAAATCAAGAAGGTCCATCAGGGGGTTTCCAGAAGCTTGGAGGCGGCAATGCAAATGTATAAGGAGAATGATGATGGGAAGCGATGAGTGGGTCCTGCGTACAAGAAAGGGGATCTTGTAATGCTTGATGCTTGTAACATCTTTATCAATCAGCCATGCAAGAATCTGGGACCAAAGAGATTGGCCCCTACCGCGTTGTTAGAAAGGTGGTCCATGCCTCATACCAGCTAGATCTTCCCCCTTCATTTTTTAATCTTCTCTGTGTTTCATGAGAGCAAACTGATGTTGTTTGAGGGCCCCCAACAGAGACTCCTGAGGCCTATCTCGTGGATGGGGCTCCAGAGTGGGAGGTGGAAGAAATAGTTGCCTCAAGTGGCGTTAAAAGAAGACTAGAGTACCTGGTATCCTGGAAGGGCTTTGATGAAGCAGAGAACAGTTGGGTCCCTGCACGCAACTGTGTGCATGTCCAAGATCTGATTAAGGCTTTCCACAAGCGTTTCCCTAGGCTGCTAGATCTCAAACCAAACCGACAATTGCCACCATGCAGTTGGCTCCTGCCCACAAGAACTTTTCCCTTGTGCAAGCCCCTGGAGGGGGGTTGAGCTCCGTAGAAGGAGAGGGTATTGTCATGAGTAGATGACATCATAGTGGGGGCAAACCCCAAGGATAAGGCTGGGCGCCAGGAGGCACAGAAGTGAACTTCAGGCCCTCCCTAACCTCAGGCACACGCTGGACCTATGCTGGGTACAAGCTAAATATGCCCAGGTTGGTACTTTTGAGGTGCAAAATGCCCAGCCCCTTATGTCAGATCAGGCATTAAAAATCATGGCTTACATAATGAATGAAGATGGTTTGATTATTTGAGGAATGAGGTTTTAAAACCCATTTCATTTATGTATCACATGTTTGGGTCAAATCCAACTTCAATTGATTACTCGAGTGAAGTCAGTTTTGGTATATTTGACCAATCTAGATGGTAGTGTATGCCTATTGGTGGGTCAGTGCTTGGGGTACTTCAGTGAACTCCGTATTTCCCCAGCATAGTTTAATTTTTTTTCCATGACCAACACTCCTTGTTGGTCAATTTCCCAAATAAAATTTCCCCATTTTTACCATTTTTTATTAAATGCTACTCTGAACAATCCTGTGCTTGGACCCCTTCAAGGAGATCTCGCACTACCTTAACCTCAACGTTTTATATGCCATTAGGCTATCACCTAGTGCACCGTTGGTACGCCAAGGCTCCCTCCAACCTGGGACGTTTCCCATTTTTTCCTTAGTGCACCACATCATTTTGGGTTTGGCTTTTACCTTGATAATTGCTTGCTTTTTCTTGAGTTATTATTACTCCAGTACTCTCTGCTGTGCAATATGACTTTTATTCTAATGGCTAGGTTCCTGGAGTGGGGCCTGTGCACCGAGCATTACCACGTGGGGAAAAGGAGAGTTATAGACACTCTCCTTACAATAAGTCTTTATTCAGAACCATAGAATCTGGGACATCCAATTTTTCAAACTTTACCAGAACATAACACTCTGCGCACAAGTGAGATGAGGTTGAGGTTGAGGCGTTGTGTCTCAGCAGAGAGTACCTCGCACCCTAAGCTGACTTTGCTATTCCAGATTCATCAGCTTGCTTTTTCCAACAGGAACTTTCTTTGTGACAAAGGTTCTGCAATATGAGCATGGGTCACAACATGGTTTTAAACTCTGAAAGTAGCCAACAGCATGGACATTGGGCTGATTACCCTTATTTGGAGCTTGGCGTACTTCAGGCTTGGACATTCCATTTTAGTCTCCTTAATGGTGAGTATGGATTTACACTTTTTTGGCATTCTGGAAATAGAGTACCAGGTTGGTAATGTGTTGGAAAGCGGATAGAACAGCCGAGATGTTATCATCCAAGGTAACTAGTACAGGAAGCTAACGCCTGTGTTTCATGATAGAAGCGCTCCTCAAATTCAATATGAATCTCCCTTCATATTAGACGGATACGCATGAAAGCCTGCTTACAGCTAGAGTGGGTTAGGTTACTGCCAAATTTTTTGATAAGGGCCTCCTTAATGGCTTCCAACGTGGTGCATGTCTTGATATAAAGCACCGTAATTTCTAGTGCATTACCATCCAGACAGGTTTGCATATGCCAGCATTTTTGTTGGTTGGTAGCTGGCTCCAATGCACCCTCATATACAAAGAAGTACGACTGTCTGTCTCAGCCCCAGGGACGTACTTCTCCTTAAAGTTAGGTTTGAAATACCCAAAGGGTTCAGAGTGGACATTAATGGCAGGAGAGAGCGAGCACTTAGAGTTGGCGGGCTCCATGGTGCCTTGCAGCATGCGGGATAGTCCTATCAAACTTATGGCGGATCTTATCCATGTCGTCCTGAATGATGGCATAGCATTCATTGACGTGCTTAAGGGGGCCTTAAAGTCCAAAAGTTGCCATAGACTCTTGATCTCTTCGTTTTGTTGGGCCAATTGTTCAGAGAAAGCATCCTGTTTATCTTCAATTGTTTAAGTCAGGTAATCATCCAATCAATATGGTGATTTTCTTGGTTTTGGGAGGCGGTCATATTGGCGCAGGTACCAGTAATCTTTGCACAGTGGTTATATAAGGAGAGGAAGGTGAATTTAGCATCTAGATGTTCACTTAGGATAGAAATCTCAGCTCCTTGGGCCACCAGTAACAATTTTCATTTGAGAGCTTTAACTAAGGCTTCATGGTCATCATTGAAAAAGGATCCAGCAAGTAAGGAGGAGTAAAGGACCTCATGGACCTCCAGGCCAAGGGAGTCCCTGCTCTCCTTCTAGTCCCACTAGGTTCTGCTCCACTGAGGGTCTCATGTTTCACCGCAGATTTTGGAATTGACATCATTGCAAGTTGTTAACTCAGATTCTGGATAAAGTGAACGAATTGTTAAGTCTAGAATCAGTAACTTGGCGATTTTCAGAAATTCAGTTGTGGAGGGTGAATAAGAGACTTTCCACTCTTTGGTCCATGCCGGTGGTTAATTGGACCATCCGCTGGGCGAGTTCATTCTGCAAGTATTGAATGACTCCAGTGTCAATTTTCACAAGGTGGCGTTGGATGTCATTAATCTCCTAATAGTTACTTAAAATGGCCTCCCAATTGTCTTGACCTCAAATAAGAGGTAGCATTATATAACTCAAAGGAGCTGGGATTAAATCTGGTGGGTTAATCCTAACTGTCGCTTCATCTTCATATGGTAGAGTGTGAGCAACTGAATGTGTTGGTGCAAGGCAGGATGCACAAATCATTGGAGGTATAAATCTGTACAGTTTGCTCATATATCACCACCAAAAAGCTCTGCAGAGGAATAGAATAGGTGCATTTGAATAGTTCAGGTAGAGCTGCTATGATTAGTTCTTTTAATAGGGTTTACAACTTCGCTTATTAGCTCTCAAATTGTTTGGCAGACATAAGTAGCATGAATTTTGGGGTAATTAATTGGGCACCAAGATAGTTAAAGTCATGTTTACATGAAACTCAAGTTCTTGCGGTTGAGGTAGCATCACATCTTGATTATTGATAGTGACCCATCAGGTCAAACTAATATTTTCCTCCATATTGGCTAGGATGTCTTTGTCAGAGTTGTTCATATGGAAGGTAAGTCTTCACCAGGAGCCTCAGAAAGTCCTGGCATAAAGCACCACTTTGTAGGACTTTTTCATCCTCTCTGAAGATCAGGGCCTTCAAAGGCTGTTTGATTACTAGTCAAATGCAGTTTCAGTGGAATCTCCTAAAGACTGAATTCCCTAAGGCAATCTTCCAAAGGAAATTTGTCAATAAGATAACTCTGTTTCCTTCGAACAGACAAGGTCTTCTGTATAAAACAGGCAAAATAATAACTATTAAAAATAGCTAGGAGAACTAAAGGTTTGCTAATAATTAAAATTCAGAGATATTGACAGACTACTAAGGTTTTTCAAGTTTGCCTAAAGGGAACTTAATGTGATAATTGGGAATGAGTAGGGTAAGGAGACCTCTTTGACAAGGTGTCAGGTGACGTAGGCTTTCTTTAAATCTGACTCTCTTTTTCCAGAGTGGCTAATTCCAGGTACCTCTGAATAGCAAGATATTCACCAGCTGAATTGGTGCCTTTATTAGTTTAATTGGTGGATTCTTCTGGAATTCGAGTTTCTTTTCACCTATTTAAAATTCATTGTTTTATTCAGTCTCATTGCTCATTGAATAGATGGAGCTTTTACAACAAAGTTGCATCTCAGGACATGTTTGAATCCCTCTTAGGTCTGTCTGATTCTCATGATTCCCAACACTAGGATAAGTGCAGAATATAAAATTGGGGCAAACCAGAATAATGCCCATAAAGCAATTAAAAAGGGATTTCCATATTGACAACGGTAACTTAAATTATAGGTTAAAGTCACCGCCAACGAATACTTTATCAAGTTGGAAGGTTTTCCAGAAACAAACTTCTTCAACGTAGCATCCAGAATACCATTGGTCTCTGTATGGTAGGGCATCGTCAGTACTCCTTGTATTTCCATTAACTCTCTTAGTTTAGAATGATATGTTTGGTAAAGTTGCTGCCATTGCCTGTTATATAACCTGAAGGAAACCATGCCAATAAGCTGACTGCTCCATTATGAACTAAGCATTACTGTTGGCATCTACTAAGCAATAGCACGCATCTTTACCCAATAAGTTAGAGATTGATTGCTACAATGACATATTTTCTTTTCTCAGTGCTCATGGTCAATGCCCTACTATGTCAATGGATACAGTATGCCATGCAACCCAGGCTCCACTAGACAAAAGGTAGTAGCTTTCTTAAAGGGCTTATGGGACTGACACATTACATAACAACCAAGATGCTCTGCAACTTCAAAATTAGGAATTCGCTGTTGTTCTCCCGCTGAAACTGTTCCAGAGTTTTCCATAGGCCTCATGGCCAATTATATTATGAGCTACAGTAGTAATTGCAGTGCGCTTGGAAGGTTGTGGAAAAAGTAAGGAATTTTCCCTATAATTTTAGACAACTGATTATTGATGACCTTTGTGTTTTTTAGCTTTGTTTATTTCTTGCTGATCTCAGGTGGCTGGTCCCTGATATCTCCACTAAGCATTTTTCATACAATGCATCCGCTTCATTCTTAATAATAAAATGGTGGGTAATCGTTACAATCCATTGGCATTTTGATGCATGGTACCCTACTCGATGTACAATCTCATAATCATATGTTTGTAACTTTAGAGCCCATCAGGACAACCTCCCTTCAGGATCTTTTAAGTCATACACTAACTTAACGTGAAATGATTGGTCACCACATCAAAATGAACTCCTTTAATATATGCTATGAACTGCTTACAGGCATATATTACCATAAGGCATTCACACTCAGTCATGGCATAATTTTTCTCCTTCATACTCAGGGTATGGCTCACATCTGCTACCAGATGTTCATCACCAAATTTGTCCACCTGACTCAACAAGGCACTGATTACCATCAATGATGCATGGTTTGAATAGTGAAAGGTTGATCAAAATTGTATATTATAATATTAGTTTCATCATTAAGTATACCCTAAGGGTTAAAGTATTCCTGGGCTTTCTTGTTTCATATGAACCCTTTCTTTTTTTAGTACTAGTGGTGTCCAACCCAAATGGGGGAGCACCATGCATCTTTATTTGCAAATGGGCCAAACAAAGGGATTATCATAAATTAAAAATTCCTATTATAGCCCCTGAGTTATCAGCCTAGGAAGCCATATCAGATGGCGAGGAGGCTTTGGGGAAACTTTTGTCTGGTGTCCGCTTTAGCTGGAAGACCATAGCGGACAGCATTGGGGTGGGAGCATCAGCGACATGGGGCATAAGGAGGTATAGTTGGAAATTTTCTTTGTTAATGAGGCTGGCAGTGTCCATCGCCTCAACATATTGAGCAAGTTGATGCTCAGTAAAACTGATGAGAGATGGCACACAATTAAATGACTTAATGCACCGGTCAGTTTTAAGATAATTGTGGTCAAAAAGAGAAGTTTTTGCTGCATTGATGCAAGCGCAGCTCACACCAAAAGCCAGCTCCTCAATTTTTGTACTTTGCATCTTCCTCAAAATCATGAGGAAAATTGGGGATAAGAATACCCTCAACAGGGGGCTCCATTGCCCCATGAAGTTTCTGGCAGAGGAGGGTGTTGGCTGGGGCAGCTGCAGCCACAACTGCCATTTTATTAATATTTTTATAAATTGAAAACCCATTTTTTGGATGAAAATGGTGGGAACGCGATTTGGGAGTGTCAACAAAGAACTCCTCCAAAGCAAAATCAGGTTTCACATGGTATGGCCATTCATCCTCATCAATCCATTTGAGAGCCTCAAATGGATTAGATTCAGCCAGCGCTGGGCCAGCCACAGGAATTGGGTCTGTGGCCAGAGCTGATTGTCCATGTGCTGTTGACCATGGCAGCTCAGCTGAAACTGTTTCATCCATAAACTCAGGATTCCGTAATCCAGTCAAATTTTCAAAATTTTCAAAGTTTCTTAAATTTTGATTAGCCACCACTTTGGAGCAGTGACAGAATCCCCAATGTTAGGGGCAGAAGGATCAATCTCTATTCAAAAATTGGGGTGAGGCAGCTGCTGGGTAGCGCCCAAGCCTTGAGTGGTGGAAAGCAGTGGAAGTGGCAACTATGGGGCACTTGCGCTTTGAGTGGTCAAGCTCAAAGCACAAGGAACAAATGGCTTAGCTGTTTTTGACATGTACCCAGAATGGGTGATCAGAGGTGGATCTGATCACAGTGTGGGGGGAATCGTGAGGTGAGAGTCATGATGAAATGGGCAGATTGTTGCAAAGGCATGAGGCTTTGCCAACTGATTCACCCCATTGGTAACCACAAACTGCAACATGGGGTCTGCTCCGTAAACAGCCAAATTCTCCATGAGCTCATAGCAGAGGCATTCAGGGGAAAGGGAAAGGGCAACCTGGTGAACTGGACCACCAAAGTGGCCACATATGGGATCTGGGTGCAAACAGTGGGCAAAGGAAATTTTTAAAAAAATTAATTGCAGCTTGGCTGCTACCACTGCATCGGCTTTAGAGCAGAAGCCAAGGTCAAAATACCCCTTAAAGGGGTGGGAATCAATATAGCCAGCAGGTTTGAAAATTGCCATGGCCATTTCAATGATGGTCATGCTTGCATATGGGAAGAGATTCTCATATTTGACCTGGAGGCCAAAATGAAAATTGCTCCATGGGAGCACCAAAGGGCTCCAGAGCACCGCTTAAGAGCTGGCAAGGTGGTGGGCCAAGTCCCAAGGGGGACATAACGCCCAGTAGCATTGGGAGGGCTAGCAGAGCCAGCCTGGGCGTGCTTCAGTGGCAGCCAAAAGATCCCAAATGGTGGCGCACCACCACCTCAAGCTGGGGCAGCAGGCGTTGATTGCATTGACAATGGTAAGTTTTGGCTTGATCGAGCAGTTGTTTTTTTTGTTTTTTTTTGATTAAAAAAATCCGAATTTGGCTTTGGTTTGTGTATTGAAGTAAAAGAAAGATCCCACCATATGATTACTTTCTTAAAATACTTAAACAACTAAAAAAGTGGCTTAGAAGTAGAAACAAAGTTCTTAATAAATTTGTGACAATAGCTAACCATTTAAAAATAGCTGTGCATTATAAAAGCTTTTGGTTGGGACATGGCCCAAAATGCTTAACTTTGGATTTTTGAAGGCGTAGCCATTAGTATATTGATGAGCCCCAAAAATTTGATCTCAAATTTAAAAGTGATATTTCTGAGGTTTTATTTTCAGATTTGCTGCCACTAATTCCTAGAAAAATTTCTAATTGTCTAGGGTGATCTGTAAAGGTGAAGCTGAAATACATTGATATCATCTAAGTAAATGAGGATGCATGATACCTTTAAATTGCCTAACTTGGTATCATTTGCTTTTTAAATGTCGCCAGTGCATTACAATCATCTTGGGGCATTCTCATCGTCTGATATCTTTTGCAGATAATGATAACGCATTTTTCTTGATCCCCTCTAGGTAGATCAATTTTCCAGTACCCTGATATGAGATCCATCGCCAACTAAAATTGAGCCCCTTTTAAGCGATCAAGAGTGTTGTTAATCCTAAAAAGTAGGTATGAGTCTTTTTCAATACTTTAATCAGCTGACAATAATATATGATGAACCAGTTGGATCTGTCCTTCTTTTTTACAAAAAAATTGGACTCGCCCAAGGGCTTGATGATGGTACTAACAACCCATGATAAAGTAGCTTAGCAACTTTATTAGCAATGATGGCCTCACTTTCCTGTGAACATTATATTGGTTGCATAGAAATTGGCAGTTGATCTCTAAAGTTGACCTTATAAACTATATTTCTGTTGCAACCAAGCTCAGAATCTTGTGTGAATACCATGGAATATTATTCAAATAATTTAAGGATGTAATTCTTTGTTCCTATGATATCCTCATCAATTTGTCTAAGTTAAACTTACCAAGATGTTGTAGATTCTTTTTATTTAACTGAGGCAATCTGACCAGGGGACAGACATTACCAAAACAGAAACTCTAAAAACTAAACCAATAAAAACATGAACTGACTGCCCCAAATGAGCAGCGGAAAACATAAAAGCAATAAAAAAACCCCTACCAGGTGGCACAGCGGTGAGCCGCTTATCCCATTATGGTGGAGGGGGAGGGGGATCAGGCAAATCAAAATTTTCATCCTTGGGATTAGCATTGAAAAAGAGGATCAATGCTGATAGTAAGGGGGTTGGGGCATCCACAGGATGAGGGTCAAGGTGAGGTAGATAGTAGTTGAGATTGTTGATTTGGGCCTGAATAAAGGATTCTATAAGTTTGGCCACATGATGTTCAGCTTGGATGTGGGCATTCGGAAGTTGGGCTAATTTTGCATTGTTTGCTCTGGTGACATCTGTGGATGGGGAAAATTCTGCCAGAGTAATGACACGTTTGACAGCGATGGTGGCAGTTTCATGAAGGCGCTGGATTTTCTCTTTTGCAGTCTGAAGAAAATTAGAAGGGAACAAGGGGACGTGCAGCCCTGTTTTAAATTCAGTGATGGATTTTTCCACAGCTTCATGAAGATGGCGATTTTTGGGTGAGGCCACCATGGCCTTGCCAAGCTGGTAATCGATTTGGTATAGGATAGCATTGTGTTTGGGGACATATTGTTTGGGTGGTAGTGAGGCATCAAAGTCTGAATTTATAAAATGTCCTAGATCGATTGGTTTAGCTGGATGTGGGACAATTTCACCCAACTCGGTCACTTCATCCAATAAGTCACAGGGATTTTGGTTGACTTGGATTGATTCAGTGATAGGTGGCTGTGATTGGGTAAGTTTTAAGGTGGAGGATTTATTGGTTTGACATTGGTCTAAGCCTGCAACCAATTGGTTAGCATGGGTGTGCATTGGCCAGCTTGGGTTTGAGGTGCTAGATTTTGCTTCTGATTGAGTTCATGGCCTGTGGGGGTGGGGGCAGCCAAAATCCCCACTTAAACGCTGTTGATGTGGCCTCATGGGTGGAGTTGGCTGTGTTTTCAGGGTGTGAATTATATTGACATGATTTTTTCATATGGTCTAATTCATAGAAGAGGGGGCAAATTGTGCGATTGTTGTCAGAGTGGGACCAAAAGAAATGGTCTGATGTGGATGAGTTATAGGCACACGGTGGGATGTACTGGGCCATGTTTAGCTGGTGGGGATATTGGTGGCTATTTCTCAGTTGCTGATAGTCTCTCAGCACTACTTGGGACAATAAACTGGAGGATGGGGTCTGCGCCTTAAGTGGACAGCGCAGACATCAACTCCTCATAGAGTGTTTGAGGGGGAAGTGTGAAGGGAGGTTTGCAAAGGTCACCATGAGTGTAATATCATTGGGGAGTTGGGTACGGGTGGTGGTAAGGGTGTGTTTTTATAAATTAAGGGCGTTGCTGCTGTAGCGTCCGCATCCTCTTCAGTAGGGAATACAATATCAAAGTAGCCCTTGTGAGGGTGGAAGTCAAAAAACCCTACTGATGCAAAGATGGCCGTTGCCAGCTCAATTATCACTTTGTCAGCATATGGGAAGAGAGACGTCTGTACTCAATGCAGATGTAAAAGTGAATATTTGATTGGGGTAGGGTTAGGGGATGGGGCAGGTTTGGTGTACTCAAGCAAGGTGCAGTGCAGGTCCCTTGGAGGTACATAAGCGGCCAGATGTATTTGATGGACTGTATGAGCCAGTATGCATGCGTTTTCCTGCTGGGTGGTAAATGCTAGCGGGCGGAGCACCTCTTCCCCATACTTGGCAGCAAGTGGTGGATATAAGGACATAAACTTGAAAATTAGTGCAGTGGGGTGGTATTTAAGATTGATTTGTTTTTCTAAAATCGCTCAAAATTGATGTCAAGTGGAAAGAATGTTGGGGATTCTTGTTCATCAACTAAAATGATTTCATTCGGATAATCAAAGGCATGATAATTTAGGATAAAACGTTATAACTATTTAAAACATCTTATTTTGCAATTTTATAGTTTTCATCATTTTTCATTGGATTATCTTATTGTCATGGGAGACACAAAAGAATGCTAAATTTTAAAACTTTAGATAGTTTGAAAGGTAGTTATAAATAATATACCAAATAAACTAATCACCAACTGCTTGCTAAAACCAAATTAAACTTATCAAAACTATTAAAAACCACCAACAACTTACCAAAAACCAATCAACTTATTGAATCAACCAAACTTTTGCTTACTAAAGCCATCAAGCTTATTATTCTCTTAAAACCTCCAACTGCTTGACAAAACCATTGAAAATATAGAATCAACTAAATATCTAACTGCTCAGCCATAACAGATATACTAACTACTATCAAAACATAAATGATTTTTACTTGCTATATATAAAATTAATGTGAAAATTCATTTTTTTATTGTATTATCATCAGAGATAAATAAGTATGCCAAACTTAGAAAAACTCTAGATAGTTTAAAAGGTAGTTAAAAATCTAATGCAAGATTTCACTATAAAACAGGGTGACAGACTGACAAACAAACACCACAGCAAGTAAAGGAAAACGTTTCAAAAAAATGGAGTTCCGCCATGGGGCCCAAATGAAGGTAGGCACATCTTGGTTCTTTTCTATCCACATTGGCCTATCCAAGAGTTTGCGACCAGAACCTGAATCTCACCATAGCTGAGAATTAAATTCTCAGGTGCTACATGGGTTCAGTTTTGTATTTTATCAGGTTGTGTGGACATTTACATACAGATAGTCAGGAATCTATAGGGTAAGGCTGGTCCCAATGATGCACTGTTCCTTAGATTTACAACTGTTGGAATTAGCACCCTCAAGGAGATCCACTGATATTCTCCAATTTTGGCTGGTGGCAGCCTGGAACATTTTCCAGTCTGTCAAGAGTTTTGCTTGAATGATACCATCCGCGTAGACCAAGATAATATAATAGTTATTCTTATTTGGGGATGGGTCCCCATTTAGTGGTAGAACAGCGGCAAAGTTTGTCCCAAAATTTTTCAAAGTATTGTATTGAAACTTTTTAATCAGACCTCATACTTTTGAATGAAGTCAGTGCCAATCATATCATAATTCTGTTCAAGAAAAACGATGGCTGGTGCGTTGATAAGAATGGAACCAAATTGTAAAGGCATAGCACTATATGCACCCTGAGAAGTAGTGGTATGTAGGCCCACCGTTCTGTAAACCTTCTCATGATGTACATCAGGAAAAAGCCTTAACTTCTTCACGAATTTTCATAAAAACAATATTAGGTGGAGACCCACTATTGATGATAGCTCAAATCTTTACTTGATTCATTCAAATATTGACATAAATGCAATCAGAATAGGAAAAACATTGTATACTAAAAAAGTTATAGCATCATTTTCCATACCAAAAGATTGGGAAAGCTGTTCATCTACTTCAGGGTATCACTCCTTGATGGTAGCAATGGGGAGTAAAACGTTAACACCATTTAAGAATATTGTCCTCCTTGTGCGCTGTCAGGGCTTGAAGCTTATTCTAATACAATCATGCCACATTTTTAACTATTCAGGCTTGGTGGCCTTTGCTTGAAAGCGGGTATCAGTTTAAACTCAGTCAGGATGAACATGAGCATAGGCGGTGATAGAGTGTAAACGTCTACTCTGCCAATCTAAACCCTTGTAGAATATTTACATTTTAACAGGAATATCAATAATTTTATTGGGTTTAGTGCGGCAGTTCTGCAAAATATGGCCATATTTGCGTCACCAATAGCAGATGATCTAATTTATTACAATACCTCTTTGGTGTTTTTCATATAAGCTAACTTGAGCTTTGTGGTTGGCTAACACTCGATCTTTATCAAAAATTTTCCCTTAGACCATATTGCCCATATTAGCAAGTGATAGCTCTTGTTGGTGTAAGTCCAGGGGAACGTCCACTCTGCGTGGATTAGGCATTTTTTCCTTTTCCTAACAAAAAGGGTCTGAAGAGGGCATCTGTACCCTCGCACACAGGGCGACCTCGCCCATGTGGTAGACAAGCGTTGGGTAACAACGCTTCTCTGAAGATTCCTCTTCCATTTCCAACTCTTGGAACCACCAATTTAGTTTGCCAAATTGAGGAAATCTGTGTGGAAATCATTGAATTAAACTCAAGATGTCCAAACTTTACAAAAATAAGGACCAACGAGCAAGCAACTAATAGTCAGAAGGGGACAAGCATTGAATCTTCAGTTGAAATTACTAATGGCATCAAGCCATCGAGCAATATGGTTGCCAATCCATAATTCCTCTTTAATTGTCAGGCCTTATTCCCAATGGTAATGTATCACCATCGGGGATGATTGCCAATAAATTGAAATATTCATCACAAAAATCAGGATTGTTGCTCAAGGAATTCCATTGTGCTGAATGAAAGCCTCAGCAACCAGGCATGGGCGGATTGGTCATCCTGAACCTGTTTCTGACCCGTTGGGAATGTCCCTATGTGGGGTGACCATGGGGGATCCCTGTTGCCCATTGGGACAAATGCCATCACACTAACTGCAAAAAGTGCAGTAAAACCTTGGCTCAGGCATTTGTGGGTGAACCAATACTGACTCATCCTGCCGCCAATTCTTTTGATGTCAGTTCAGATTGAAGTTGATATATCCCCCTTCCTCAAAAATTCGCTGTATTAGGTCAAATTTGAGGGCCCCAATCCCTGCTTTGACATACTACTTAATCAAACTCTATTTAATCAGTTGCATTGTACTGAAGAAATTGTTGGTTAAATTCTTTATTTCACTTTCCAATATAAAACCCAAGATCCAATTCCAGATTTTATTAAGTTTAAATATAAACCTCCCCTCCCAAATATATTTCTACAACCCATGGAACCCATGACCATGTTTATCTGGTTCATTGCTAAGTTCCTATACACAATAATGATTCATAGGCGCTTAATGGCAAAACCCCTTCCTGGTTCCATAATCGTCATATCAGCAGCAGTGCCACTAACATACAGGTTTGGCATTTGGGTGCTTCACGCTTCAACTGGCAGGCCGGTCATAAATTAGCTTGCTGTTTTCCTGACATAAATGACCAACAATTATTCTTAACCATTTCCGACCTTCTCACTGAGATGGGATTAGAAATGGCCCTTTTTCTCAGCTGAATAAGGCTACAAAGAACTTCTACTATGGCCACAAGAGCCTAGTCCCTATAAATTGTCTGAACTCAACCACCAAAAAGGAATCTTCTTGCTTGGAGCCACCAAGGTGGCCTTGGTGTCAAATACCTGCTCCAAATCTTTGTCCAAACCACATTCATTAGTTACTGCGGCCCTTGTGCCAATGTCAGTATATTCTGGTATTCCAACATATGAAGTGTCTACTCCTGTTGCAAACCTAGTGATTTCTTCTAATCCTAGCACCATCTCACCCTTATCTATAGACTCAATTATAGCTGCCAATAAAGAGAATTTCGCCTACTTTTTATTGCCCATGAAAATAAGTATTGGAGCTCACCACATGTCCTTTGAGGACTTGGTGGACACTGGAGCATCAGGGAACTTTTGAGTATAGAGCTAGCTCATTAGTTGGAGCTTGACTTGGACTTGGGTCCTACAGTGATGGTCACCTCATCAGCTTCCCAGCCCTCATACCTAGTTAGATGGCCAGTATCTTTGGACATCAGTTCATCTTTTATAAATCAGTTATCCGCAATGCCAAAGCTGGTGTTTCCAGTAATCTTAGGAGTGGGTTTGTGGCGCCAACAGCATGTTAGAACTCACCTGGAGTCTAACATGCTGTCATTTGCTAATGACCAGACGGAAGGCGAGTTTCCCTTAGTGGCTACTCTTACAAAAACTCAAGGCCAAAGTTCCATCACTTCACTAGTTTCCCTTGTGATCCTTCAATCTGATTTTCCTAAGGCTTTAATGGAATATAGAAGTATTCTTGATTTTTAGTAGCAGGCCATCTTCCCCCCATAATAATTTCGATCTAGGGTTCATAACAACAGTGCAGGTGGTAAATATTAACTGCCCTTTGTACCCGCACACAGTGGAGGAGGAGGTTGCTCTTAATTTATAGTTGACATGCTTAAGAAAGGGTGGTTGTTCAAAGAAACATCACCAGTTGCTTCTCCCATCGTTTTTACCAAGAAAGCCGATAATATCCTTCGTCCCTGCTTGGATTATGGTCACTTATATAGAAGCACTGTTCATGATCCCTTTCTTTACCACTGGAGCAAAATTTAGTTGAGCAATTGCTAAGTCGAGTGTATTCTCAAATTAGCCCTTGTTAATGCATTTAACTAAATTCAGGTGATGGAAGACCAAGAATGGCTCAATGCTATCCAAACAAAGAGAGGTTATTTCTAGCTTCAGGTAATGTCTTTTGGGTTGAATAATGCACCGGCCACATTTTAGAGAATGATTAATAAAATTTTGGTGATATTCAGTTCGCCTACGCAGTAGCTTATATTGACGATATCTTGGTACACTCCCTGGATCCCAAACAACATGAAAAAGATTTGGAAGCAGTTTTTCAGCCGTACATAAGGCGGGCCTATTTGTTGAGCTTTAAAATGTGAGCTTTACTGGGAAGAAGTCACATTGTTAGACAATCTCATTTTAAAAGGTGGTATGATATTTCTTCTAACAAGTTGGACGCCATCCACAAGTGGCCCACTCCAACAACCCAAAAGCATTTAAGAAGCTTCTTGGGCACTATAATTTTCTTAAAATTTTCCCCTGCCTTATCCCAGTTAGCTGCCCCACTTCATTCACTTATGGGTAAGAATGTCCACTTTCGTTGGACGCCTGAGTGCCAGCAGGCATTTGAGTCAATTAAAGAGATATTTTTGTCTCCTCTGATCCTGAAGCATGCGGATCCCTCCAAGCCTTATGTCATGGTCTGTGATGCATCTGCTGTTGTAGTGGGGGCTGTATTGATTTAGGAGCATGAGGGGTTAGAGCACAGCATAGCCTACTTTTCCAACAAATTCTCTCCTACAGAGCAGTCTTGGGCCATTTATGACAAGGAGCTGGAAGCTGTGACATGATCCCTGAACCACTGGCGGTACCTTTTGCAGGGTGCTCAACATGAGTTAACAGTGTAAATGGATCATCAAGCTCTTCTTTACTTCTGCAAATCGCAGAAGTTGGCTCACAAGCAAGCTCAAACCTATTGGGATTTGTGTAGCTTTTACTTCAAATATGAGTTTGTGAAAGGAGCATTGAATGTTCTTCCTGACTTCTTAAGTTATAACCCCACACATTTCCCTATAGATTCAGAGGAGGTGGATCTTGTTACCGTTATCCCTCCCACCCAAATCTCATCCATCATCTCTCCTGTGGTCACATCCGTTAATTTTTACTCCCAATGCACCACTTATTTATGTGTTTTAGCAGCCCAGTTGATCTATCCCAAAGGAATGGAGCTGTTGGAACAAATTTCCATCCAGATCATAAGCATTCCCTATATTCATTGGCGGAGGGTCTTATACATCTTCAGTTGTGGGTGTGGGTTCCTCCTCTTGTTAGATCTGAATTTTTTTAGGCTCATCACAATCCACCCACAGTCAGTCATATGGGGGAATAAGAAGTGTATTGATTTGATTCAGCGTACCTATAATTGGGCGGGCTTGTCAAAGAATGTACTGGCCTGGATTACCTATTATGTTACCTGCACATGGACCAAGTCAGATCTATCAGGAAGGAGTGGTCTCCTTCATCCGTTACAACAGGCTGGGGCATTGGACATCAGTATCCATGGAATTTATTATCAAACTTCATTGTGAAAGCGGGTTAACTGCAGTGATGGTGGTAGGTGATTAGTTTACAAAATTTAACCTATTTATCCCTTGCTCATCTGCCAAATCTTTATAAGAAACTGCCCGTCTCTTCACGCGCCATGTGTTTTCTATGTTTGGTCTCCCGCAGTAGATTTTTAGTGACCATGGGCCCCAGTTTATGGCGCAGTTCTAGAATGAGTTTTTACCAATTTTAACAATTACACCTTTCCAATTCACAGCATACCATTCACAGTCCAATTAAAAAACTGAGTGGGTCAATCAAATCTTGGAACTTTACTTGCACTGCTATGCTTTGGCTGCACAGGATACCTGGGCTAACGACCTCCCTCTTGCTCAATTCGCTTATAATAATGGGACACATGTCTCTATGGGGCTTTCCCCTTATAGAGCAAATTTGGGTTATAACCCTTTTTCAATTAGTCCTTGTCTGCAGCCAGAGGTCCCAGCTGCCGTGGATCATGCAGAGCATATTCAGTATACCCAGTCCTTGGTGTGGGAGCATCTCAATAAGGCTATTGGCGACTATAAGCATTTTGTGGATTGGAAACAGCTTCCCGCTCATGACATTGTGGTAGGTTCATATGTCATGCTAGATATGCGCCATTTGTGGATGCAGATACCCTCGCAAAAGTTTGCAAGAAAACGTTTGGGCCCCCACATGGTGGAGAAATTGGTTAATGGTGCTTTCCGTCTAAAGTTGCCACCTCACTGGAAACAACATTTAATTTTCATGCATCTCATCTGTCCCCATTCATTGGGACTATACCCTTGGATCCTGAGCTGATAGTGACTGAGGATGTGGAGGAGGCTGAAGTGGAGAGCATTTTAGCCTCACGCAGATCTCAGAGGTCAGTTCAGTATTCTGTTGCATGGAAGGGTTATCCAGCCATGAAAACAGCTGAGTAAAAGCCCATGATTGTGCGAACTGCATGAAACTGGTCAAGGCTTTCCATGTGTTCCATCCCGATGCACCTCATTCCCTACCCAAAATTGCAGTTTTGATGGTGATCAAGTTGCCCAAAGCACACAAAAACGTAGCCCTCACGCAGTTTCCTAGTGGAGGCGCCCCTCACCTGGCAAAATGAAAGGGTAATGTAAGTCCAGGGGAACATCCTCTCTGCGTAGATCAGGCTATTTTTCCTTTTTCTAACAAAAAGGGTCTAAATAGGGCAGTTGTACCCCTCGTCACACAGGGTGACCTCGCCAATGTGGTAGACAAGCTTTGGTTAACAGCAATCCTTCTGTTTATTCCTCCCCCGTTTCCAGCACTTGCCACCACTGATTTAGTTTGCTGATCAAGGAAATCTGTGCAGAAATCATTAAATTGAAGCTGAGATGTCCAAAATTTTATAAAAATAAGATCTGAAGAGAGAGCAACTAATAGTGAGAAGGGGACAAGCATGGATTTTTGATCAAAATTGCCAATGGCATTGAGCCATCAAGCAGTATGGTTGCCAATCCAAAATTCCTCTCAATATCATTGGGCCTTGTTCCCAATAGGGATGTATTACCTTTAGGGATGATTGCCAATAAAGCAAAACCTTCATCATAAAATCTGGGATTGTCACTCAATGAATTCCGCTGGGATGAATTAATGCTTTAGTGACAGGGCACGGATGGGTTGGTCACCCTGAACCTATTTCTGACCTGTTGGGACTGTCTCTATATGGGGTGGCCATGGGGGATCCCTGTTTCCCATTGGGCTAAACTCCATTGTGCTAACTGCCATAAATGTACTAGAGTATTGGCTCAGGCATTCATGGGTGAACCAATAGCAACTTAGCCCGCCACCAATCTTTTTGATGTCAGTTTAGATTGAAGTTAATATTTCCCCTTCCTCAAAAATTTTCTGGAATAGGTCGAATTTGTGAGCCCCAATCTCTTCTTTGACATACTACCTAATAAAATACTATTTAATTAGTTACATTGTACTGAGGAAATTGTTGGTTGATTTTCTTTATTTCACTTTCCAATAAAAATCCCAATATCCAATTCCCATTTTTATCATGTTTAAATATAAACCTCCCCTCCAAACTATATTTCTACAACCTATAGGACCCATGACCATGTTTACCTGGTTCATTGCTAGGTTCCTATATACAATAAAAACTCATAGGCGCTTAATGGCAAAACCCCTTCCTGGTTTCATAATCGTCATATCAGCAGCAGTGCCACTAACATACAGGTTTGGCATTTGGGTGCTTCAGCACTTCAACTGGCAGGCCAGTCTTAAATTAAATTGCTGTTTTCCTGACAGATTAAGAATCAAGTGTGGTCCCAAAAGCATGTAAAAATTTAACATTTGAGCCATCTTTATATCCGTATTCAACGCAAAGATCATGGCCCAGTTCAACTCCATATATTCTCACAGTGCCGATTTCATTGCAATTCAAGTGTCGAAATTGGTCAACGCTCCCACCCTAGCAAGTATCTGAGCCCTCTTATAGAAACGGTCGCCAAAGGCAATGATGGACTCATCTTTTCAAAACTGAATGCCTAAAAATTCTGTTTTCAGTTGGTGACGTGCTCTGGACTGCCAAATTTCCCCATGATTTCAACCTTTTCTTCTTCATACGTCCACTTGCTAGCAGCTAATCGGGGTAGAAAGAGATTCTGGCTCACCTTGTCAAGGCAATTGATCATGTGTTGGTATTTCTGCCCCCATTTCTAACTTTCTAAGTATCAAAATCTTCTTTGCCGCCAAATGTTAAGTTCATCTAATGGATGATTTTGATAACAAATCATTTAGATATAATTTTAAAAATGTTAGTATTTTGGGGTAATATGCCAGGTTCAGATCTCCTGGGTCAATCTTCACAAATGGGTAATATCCTGCTAAAAGAGTTACCAAAGTGAATCAATTTATCTGATTTTTAATTATTGATTAACTATCAAAGTGCCAACTGGGATTGGTCGGATTTCAGAACTGACTGATTGGAGATTTATTTAGGAGTTGTTAGGCGAGTGATGTAACCTGCAACTAGCGAATTGACTATTAGGTTTGCGACCTGCCATAATGGGTAAAAAGTCTTATTGCCTAAGCAAGTTACTAATCAAGTGTTTGGTTTGCTGTGATTGAGCGGAGAAGTTAGGGACACGTTCTCTTTCTCTTTCCATTTTACATTTCTGGGATATCCATTGAGGAATCCTTAGCCCAATAGAGTGGCCCATTGCCAGAAGAGACTTTGAAGGGAAATTCAACGGCAATGGCTGCCGTTTCATTACTGAGGCGCCAACAGAGGAGTTGCGCCAAGTTCCCCTATTAATTCCCTAGTTTTTATAACAATAAATCAGTTCTTATTTTATTCATCTTCAGTTTATTATTGTTTAAATACAATAATTATTGACTCTTTTTGCGATGAAGAATAAGGATCAGATATCCTTATAAGAAAAGCATATCTCCACACACTCAGCGTGATGGAAACCAAGGCTGAGAACCTCTGAATCTAGAGCTAGATTAATTTCCTCCAAAAGAGGGAAGAAGTCTCTATTTGTAATTATAATCAGCATTAAGTGGAGCATTCTAAGTTTAGCGTTAAATCACCTATCAACCTGACTTATCTATATTTAGCTATGGATAATAGTTTCCATACTATTATCAAATATATATTTATACTAATATTAATTAACGCAGATAGTATACATAATAAAAGAGCAGTTGAAGTTAATCTCTGGGGACTAGTATCAGCGGAACCTCAGATTTAAACTATTGGTTCTCACTACAGGGGTTAGTTGTGTAATATAAACTAATTCTAGTGAAACCAGATCCACGATGTTATACAAGGTTGAACTAAGAAAAATATGGATGGAACTGGCAACCATCAATAAGAACGCCCTATATTTGGTAGATCATACCAAATTCGCTGCTCTAGAGGAGAGAATTACTAAGAAAGAATTAGGAGTATAAGAAGTTTTAAATTCAACAATGATCTACTCAACAATAGATGCCCCTAAAAAGGAAAAAAGGAGAGCATATTAAAGAAGTTTTATTCCTGAAAAATGAATGCAAAGCAGATTGTGTGCAATTACGCTTACTCAACTTAGATATGGAGAGTTTAGTAAAACAAGTCAACGAATTGAAAAACCATGAATGCGAATGCAAACCATATGTGGTGAAAAAAGCTTAAGAAGATACTCTGAGAACCCCAGTTGGGAATATGGTGACTTCTAGAAACATGCCGCATGTATTTGAAACCATTTAAAAAATGTCTCCCAAAAGTAGCTTTCTTGTTAGTCAGATCGCTGAGCTACAAGTGGTTGTTAGAGAAAATTTGGAGGGAAGCAGATCCACGGCCAAACTAACAAAATCCTAATAGGACAACGCCACTGTGTTTTTCTGCCTTTTCAAAATGACTATGTTTGGGTGTGACAACACACAGAAAGCAGTGACCATCATGAACTTCTTAGACACCAACTGCCAGATCTTTGCGTTGCCCCACCTTGACGGGACAACTGGTCCCACTCTGAGGCCAAAGTTGCTATCATGAAAGAGTTTGGAAGTCCCTTTATGTCAAAACGCAAAAAAGTTTTCAAATGATCCAAATTATAAAAGACAAAAGCTTAGAAAATATAGCTGACTGATTCTATCATTAATCGCAGATTTTAGTCAGGGAAAAAGTGCTGACTTATTTTGACGTGCAGTCATGTTACAAGCAGCGCTCTGGACCTATCACAACTTACACCAAATGATGTCTTCCATGCTGGCCACCAAACTATCTACCTCACGAATGGTGGATTATTTGAAGATGTTAAGCGCCACATTTGAGGCCCCAAACAAAGCTAAAATCTAATCTTGTCATAAATTCAAATATCAACAATTTCACCAAAACTGATAAGGAATCAACTAACTGAGTAGCACCAGGAAATAGACCCAAGGTTCAACGAGTTGAAAAAATTAATGGCTTCTAACACCAGTGTGGGGGATAGGCCTCTTCACTGCTAGTGCTTCAGCAAGAAGCCCAAGTAGCAGATTAAAGTGGTACATGCTAAGGAAGCTTAAATCGCACAGGAATTGGGAAAAGGGCCCATGGCATAGACGCATAACAGTTTAGAGCTGCAATTAAACCCGTATCTCCCAATATAATGAAAGAAGAAATTGACATCAGCGATCTTTTTGTAGATGATGACGTGACAGACCATTTTTATCAAGTGGTCAACCTAGATGTCAATGTTATTACCAGAGCTGGAGTGAAGGGAATGACTCCAAAATAAATAAGGAGGTCACTCGCCCTTACGTACGCCAAGTGGACAAGATCTGATCCACAGAGAATCTGAATAGATTGGTCAATACTAAATTAGATGCAAAGAATATGTCTATTCCTTTAAGCACAATCAAGGAAACTTTCTCTGCTTTATCAGAGCAGATTATTCACACACTTGATTTGCAAATAATGCTGCCATATGCTCAATGAACACTCTTCTAAAATACTCTGAGTGTACATATACAGAAATAATAAATCTAGTTAGGGTGCAAGCAATAATTGACAGAGGTGCGTTAATAAATATTGTCTCGACCAAATTAGTCAAGAAGATGAAACTCTTACCCAATTTGGAGTACAAATAATGAATATAGGACCTCTGGGACTAAGACCGATTCCTGTGGAATGTATGATGCACTGCCACTAAGATTTTGATTCAGGGTGGTATCTGCTCCAGATATTGGTTTGGGTAATCAAAACTATGATATCTTAATTGGGATCAAGTTTTCAAGAGAATACAGAGTCAAATGCAAATTTAAAGATAAAACCTGATCATGTTGGGTCAAAAGCTGCCTCTCGTTTATCAATGGAACTGGGAAACTAAATTTACCAAGAGGAATAACTTTATCAATCTGTTATACAATGATGGCATTATTCTGATCTGCTATCAATTAGTTGGTCAAAAGTGGAGAGAAATTTTTATTGGATTATGATAAATTGGGGAATTCTATTACAAATGAAGATGACAAATATCAAAAATCTGGGATTACAGATCATGATTTATATGGGATTAACACTTGAAATACCAGAGAAACTTTATAGAGAGGTTGACAGTCCATGGAATAAATCCAGAGTTGAGCTATGGGTAGCGCCTGGAATAATTATGCTAGACCATGGATAAGTCCGAGTTCACCTGACTAATCCAAGCGAAAACTGATGAAGATTGAAAAATTAAATTTGTCAGGGTTTCCATCTAATACCAACAGCAAAACTGAGAAAATTCCACGATTTTTGAGCCCGACTAAAATGGGATTGATGGCAGGGGGCACCAAAAATAAAAACTGACTAGTCAACTGAGAGCAACTTGATGATACAACAGAAAGACAGCAAGATGAGGCGCTTAAATTATTGGAAAGTATTGTTTAAGTTTTGCTCAAGGTGATCATGATTTAGGATGTACAAAAATTAATGCTTAATTTTGACACTAGGTAAAATTTACTGATATGGATGAGTTGATCCACTGGTCAAAAGCAGCAGAGGCGAGAGTAAAGAAGAAAAAAGCAAACTGTTGGCGCACAGCTCCTAGTTTCGTCATCAGGCCCCAGGTGAGCCTGATCTTGATAGTGAAGAAGAAAGACATCTCTAATCAAGTAGTGATCATTTATCAGCAATTATACAAGATAACCAGAAAAAGTTTTATCCACTACCAAGGATTAACGATGCATTAAACCACCTGGTTTAAGCAAAATATTTCTCTGCAATGGACTTAATCTCAGTGTATTGCAAATTAATTTTCTAGCAGAAGACCAAAAGAAGTGTGCGATAACCGCATAGGGGCTGTACCAACTATCCCAAATACCCCAAGGTCTTTGCAACGCGCTGGCAACGTTACAAAGAGCTATGGATGCTATACTGAATGACCTGAAATTATCCTGCGTCCTGGTATATTTGGACGATTTAAATGTTTCCAGTAGGACCTTCACTGACCACTTACAACATTAGGAAGAATTTTATGAGATTATCCGCGGCCAATCTGAAGATCAAGCTGTTGAAACACATCTTCAAAAAAGAGTTAAAATATTTGGGGTTTGTCATTAACTCCAGCAGATTGCAGCTGCAACTTCAGAAAACTGAAGCCATAAAGTAGATGGCTATCCCAAAGAGCATCTGATATATAAAAGTATTCCTTGAAATGGTTATGAGTTATTAATAACTAATATGTTATATTGCAAATATGGCCAAGCCACTTTTCCATTTACTAAAAGATTCAGAAAAAAGATTTTTATGGAACGAAGAAGCTCAGGAATCATCTGATGAGTTACACTGGTACCTGATAGATTATTGAGTTTTAATTTATCCAAATTTCAATCAAGAATTTATAATTAAAACCAAAGCTTCATTGATGGTGATCAGCGCCATTCTGAGTCTTGTGGATGAATTTGGGGAGGAGCACCTGGTAGCTTATTTTGAGCTGGATACTATCAGCAGTGGAACAGAACTACACTGTTATGGAGCATGAATGCTCCATGGTAATTTACACATGTAGGCATTTCCAGTTGTACATCCAAGGTATGCATTTCAAAGTGGTGATGGACCACTCCCTTCTGCGCTGGCTAAAAAACCTCAAGGAGCCAGAGGGACATTCTGGCCCGATAGGAACTAAAACTTTAAGTTTATGACTTCAAAATAGTACTCCATGCAGGAGCCTTCAATCATAATGCGGATGGCCTATTGAGATTACTTGCAGTCCAAGTGGTTCACCATCAAGCTGACGAATTATTTCAGTGGATGAAAGATGAAGATATTAGGAAAGAGCCTTGAGAAATCTAAGGTGCGCTTTGAAAAGCAGTGGAAAACACTGAGACCCAAAATGGACAAGTCTTCAAAACGATTGATAGAAAATGATTAATATTTATAAAACCATCAGAATGAGAAAAAATATAATCCACTTACAAAGGTTTCAGGCAAGGAGGCCTAAGAAAAACAATTTACCATATTTTCCAGTATTACTACGGGTAATCAATCAACTTTGATGTTACCAGCTATCTGGCTTGCTGTGAGGAATTAAAATACACAAAAAAACACAATAGTACCACTGAATGTCGATTGGTCCACCCTGTCTTTTCTTTGCACACAGTATCAAATGACATAATGGGACCACTGAATATGAGTACTGGGGGAGTTAAGTACATCATAGTTGCAATTGGCCATCTAACTAGATAGGTCAAAACAAATGCACTAAGTAAAGAAGATGCCATAATCACCAAAAACTTTATCCTGGATCAAGTCATTTATAGCATGTGTTGAGATTCCTATATGACTGAAGACAAGCCCTGAAGAGTTATGGTGGATTGGTGAGAATCCGCCGATTAGTATTGTAATTATATGTATTTTGCGCCTTGAAATGAGGCGATATTGGGGTAAAACAGTTTATTATTGGATCGCCTATAATTAAGGTGATAAGGCGATGTCAATATTTGATGAATTTTGATTTAGATCACTTTGACTATGGTGATAGAGAACTTAAGAATACCATCCAAAACCAATAAGAATATGGCTAAACAAAATATTCTAAGCCAAGGGAACAGTACCATCTGAAGTCGCAGATATATAAGAAAGATGGGGCATTGTAAGAAAAAGTTTTTAGTAGAATTGAGAGAGCGGAACAGAAAAGAATCGCTGTATTTATTAAATAGATAAAAATGAATTTGGGGAAATTGCTCCATATTTTAGTATATTTTCAAGTGTGTTTGGAGGACTGACAATCACCAAATCATACATCTGTTGTTCAGTGGGTTTAACCTGTACAACCCTTATGGCGTATCCCAACGGTATCACCCAAAATTATAACAGTGGTGCTCACTACAAGGGGCCCATTGATCACCCACTATTAAAAATCTCTGGATGTTGTCCATGTCACATCAGGCCTGCTTTGCCAGGTAATCTTCACAAAGCACTGCACCAACTGATTATGAGGAACTTAAACTTTCTTTATACGCGGCTCTAAAAAAACAGGATAAACTTCTCCAAGAGCAGAATGACGTTATGCACCAGCTCAACAGCACGCTTAGATAAATGCAATTTCTGGGACAACAAACCAAGCAACTCTCCAACTTCTTGGATGACTCTACCAAATGAATAAACTGTACTGAGCGGAAATTGAACAGTACCTCCCAGCCCTCTCATTGAGGAGATAAAGAACAACAAAGGGCTTAGTGAGGAGAACTAAATGATGAATATATGACGCTGGCAGCAGCTACTACACCCAGGAAGGCAGCTCTGGATATAGTTATGAATCAAAAAGCCAATTACCTCAAGTGATGGCAGTGCTTCTCACTGCAGTGGCCCATTCTACCTCCAAAACAGCGGACACCACAACTTCTGCTGGACCAGCTCCTCCTCAAGAGACTGCTTATGGGTTTTAACCCATTCCCCAGTACGCCCCAAAAAGCTGTGTCTATGAGTGGGAGGAGGAGGTCTATTTTTAGAAGCTGCCTCCATTTGATTGCAATGAAATACATACGGCCTCCTTAAACGTTTTGAGTTTGCAGCAGAAGGCGACTTGGATTAAAATAAAGCTAAACTGTTGATATCTGCCTTAGATGTTAGGAGTGTCAATCAAGTTACTGCTACCTTCCAAGCAGCTCCATTACCTACCAAGAAGTGAAGGATACTGTGCGGTGACTGTTCAGGGGCACCTAAAAAATGTCACAGCAAAAGGTGGAGTTCTTGACTATTGGGTTACACCATAATGAGACCCTCACAGCATTTGCTGACCAATTTATGGTGAAAGCTCATGTGCTTATTGGGGCAGGCGTTTTAGAGAAGCTGACTTATGCATTTCAAGACCTCCATGGTAAGCCATATTGTAAGCTTTACAATGTCATTTATCCAATTTTGGATGATATGATTCTCTGCTCAAAATTTTCAGTTCTTGCACCATATATCCGCTTTCCTCACTCCACCCAATACATAGCCGAAACATACTGCTGTTTTCACCAGACCTTCTCATTTATGGGATAATGTGATTTTTGCCCATATTCTCATCCTGCTAGATTACCTGGTATCGCTATCAGAAAATTCCCTAAGGTGAAGTGAATCAGAAATTTGTTGGCTCAAGTTTCAGAGTAACTAAATTTGAGGGATTTTGGGATATTCACCTGGTCAAAACCATTAAGGGATTGATCTGGATGAATACTTAAGATCTCATTGGGTGGAGTTGCCAACGAAATAGGGGCATCTGATAATGATTAACTATCAGGTATATTCTTTTTGGGATCAGTCAGATTTCATCACTGACTGATTGGGAATGAATAGAAAGTTGTGAGGCGATTGATGCCATCTGCAACTAGCAAATTGATCAGTTGGTAAGTGACCTTCCATAATGGTTAATAATTCACATTATCTAAGCAGGTTACAAGCCAAATATGGTTGGTTCGCTTGGATTGAGAGGAAAACATTAGGGACACGTTTTGTCATGGTTAGATGACTTTATAGTAGGAACTGATGCTAAAGACAAGGCTGGGCGACAGGAGGCCCAGAAGGTGAAACTTCAGGCTCTTCCTGACATGAAACACACCTTAGATCAACGCTGGGTGCAAGCCAAGCATGCCCAGGTTGAACCAATGGGGTGCGAAACGCCCATCCTCTTATCTCAGCCCAGGCACTAAAATGAACGATTTACGTTATAAACAAAGACAGTTCAATTTGGTTGATTGGAGAGAAAGGGTTCGAGTCCTGCTCCAGTTATGAAATTTTAAGCTCGGGTAAAATATGGCTTCAATCAATTACTCAAGTGAAGGCACTTTTGGTGTATTTTACTAAAACGGATGGAAGCGTCTGTTTATTGGAGTGTCAAGGCTTGGGCGCACTTCCACAGAACCCAAATTTAACAAAAAATGATTCCATTATCATCTTTTCTCCCCAACACATTTCTGAGGTGAATGCCAAAGCATTGGCTCTGGGCTTGGGGATGATGGCCCTGGATAATGATGCACACCGAACCCTTGGAATGAGTGTGGGGTCGTTAGAACTGAAAAACGTGTTTTATAACGTGAGCAATTTATCCCAAAATGACCCGTTTATTTGCTCATATGGTCTAGATGAGGACCCTATTTCAGTATATCAGATTACTCCTGAGAACCCTCGTTTGACCCCTACCATGATTAGGGGTTCTCAGGAAGTTGAAAAGGAACTTCGTCACAAATACAAAGATGTATATGACCTGCAGAAGGTGTGGTAGGATATGTGGCCTCATTAGTAAGAGTGGCCCACTATTCCCTACCCCTTCTATGATTCCAAAACATACCCTGATGGCTTGTTCAAGCCAGAGGAAGAATTTTCTGGTGAGTTGATGGCGTTTTCTGCGTTGAATAAATCCCATTCTGGATACTTTTTGTTGACTGCTACCCTTACATTCTCTTATGGAAAGTTCAGCACAACTATTTTGGTGGATACTGGTGCCTCAAATAATTTTATTGACCAAAACCTTGCAGATTACCTGAGTTGAGCTACTCACCAGGTGGTATGGTTAAAGGTGGGGCTTCTCAAGGTATCCCCACACTAAACATCATGGAGTCAGTCAATTTCCATGTAGGTTCATATCTATTGTCTGACCAGTTTCAAGCTATCAGTAACCTCTTGTTTCCCATCATTTTGGGTGTTGAGTGGTGGCGGAAGTTTGACGTCAGAACTAATTTGAAAGTAAACACTTTATCCTTGTCTTTGACAAATGGTCACCAGTTGATTGTTCCTATGTCTGAGGATATCGCCCAAGGCAAATTACCCCATTGGCCCAATGTTCCTAGTCCATATCTTGCCCCTTTGCTGAAGCCCACCGTGGGACTTTCCTTACCTTCTTGTTTGGAGGAGTTGGTATCTTCTTTTGATGCAGCTTCAGCTAGTACGCTACCAGAACATTCTGAGTTTGATTGTGAATTTAAACTCACTGTGGATCTGGCGCATATTTCTTCCCCCATATACCATTGACTGTCCGGGAGGAAGAGGTTTTATATGTATGGGTGAAGGAGCAGTTGGCCAAAGGTGCCATCTTTCAGCGTACCTCCCCTGTTTGCTCCCCACTTCTCTTTGTGGAGAAGGCTGATGGAACTTTACGTCTGTGTGTCAATTATGGAAATTTAAACAATGTGACTGTACCCGACCTCCATCCCATCCCTTTTGGATTCACAGATTGCGAACTATGTGGAGAAGGCGAAGGTCTTTTCCAAGCTGGATTGCCTCAATGCTTTTAATCAGATCTGGATAAAGAAGGGCCAGGAGTGGCTAACCGCATTCTGCACCAGGAAGGGAATTTTCTAGTTTTGGGTCATGCCCTTTGAGCTTAAGAATGCCCCTGCCATCTTTCAATGACGCATTGATGCTGCGTTGGGATACTTGTCAGGGGTATGCGCGGTTGCCTACATGGATGACATTCTGGTGTTTTCCCCTGATCAGGAGTCCCATGCAGTACACCTTCGGCAAGTGGTGGAGCGGTTAAAGGCAGCCAGCATTATGTTGAAGATAAGAAAGTGTGAATTCTTTAAGTCCCAGGTTGCTTTTCTGGGCAACGTCGTTTTTGACCAGGGCCATATGATAACTCCAGACAAGGAGAAGGCTATTCGTGAGTGGCCTACCCCCACCTATGTCAAGGAATTGAGGAGCTTTTTGGGGACGTGTATGTTCCTCAAGAAGTTCACACCCAATCTCTCTGAGGTGGCAGCACCCTTATATAAGGCCAGCGGTGCCAAGGTGCTTCAGTGGTCCTCCGTTTTGGAGGATGCTTTCCAAGCAGTGAAGTGCACCTTGTTATCCACATCCATCCTTCGCCATGTTGACCCTGCAAAGGAGTTCATTGTGTCCTTAGATGCTTCCAACTTCGCCATTGCGGCTGCCCTGTTACAGGTGGGTGAAGATGAGTCTGAGCATCCTGTGGGATATTTTTCTAGGAAAATGTCTCTACATGAGTTAAACTACGCCGTATATGACAAGGAATTATTAGCAGTGGTGGAGGCGCTGATTTATTAGCGTCACCACTTACATGGATCTTCCCAACCATTCCAGGTACGCACAGACCACCGAGCCCTGTTGTACTACCGTGCTCCACATGTTCTAACACCACGTCAGACCCATTGGCATGAGACCCTTGCCCTATTTACATTTTCCTATGAGTTCACTAAGGGAAAGGAGAATGGTTTGGCGGATGCTTTGAGCCGCAACCCTGCTTTGGCTCCCAATCCAAAGGAGGTAGATATTCACAACACCCAATTTGATGATGTTTCACCGAGTATGATTCTGCCTTAACTTCCTAAGTCCATGGTACACACGCCAGCGCTCATGCCTCTGGAAAATGCAGCAGAATATAGTATGTTTAGAGAGGTATTTTTTTATAAGCCGTTATCAGCTGAATATGCTGTTGTTCTCGCTAAGAGTGCCCTGAATCAGGAGGACTTATACAGGGGTTATCACGTGAAGGATGAGATGGTGTGGTTTCAGGGTCGCCTATGGGTTCCTGCTGGACCACTGCGCCTGGAGATCATCCAGGACCATCATGAAGGAATCACTGTTGGTCATCTTGGGAAAGCAAAGACCTTGGAGTTGATACGACGCACTCACAATTGGAAGGGCTTGCCTGTTCAGGTAGGGCGGTACTGTAAAGAGTGCCTGATCTGCAATCAAATGAAACCCAATAGGCAACCTTTAGCAGGGTTGCTGGTACCAGTCCAAAAGGCTGAAGGGCCCTGGACTTCCCTATCAGTGGATTTCATTGTGGAGTTACCCGTTTCAGATGGGTATGATGCAATCATGGTGGTTTGTGGACCGCTTTACAAAGTTCGCCCACTTTATTCCTTGCAGAACAACTATAACTGCTGATGAATTGGCCAGGCTCTTCGTCGCCCATGTATTTGCGCTTCATGGGTTCCTCAAGAAATCATTAGTGACTGGGGACCCCAGTTCACCTCCATATTTTGGTAAGAGTTGTGTAAAACTCTTCAGATTCGCCCCTGCCGTTCAACTGCTTATCACTCCCAATCAGATGGGCAGAATGAGCGAGTGAACAAGTGCTTGGAGCAATTTCTGCGTTGTTACACCACCGCAGACCATTCAGATTGGGTTCCTCACCTTCCCATGGCCCAGTTTAGCTACAACAACACTTTGCATTCATCAATTGGTTGTTCACCCTTTTTTGCTAACATGGCTTAGCCTGCTTTTAACATGGAGCCAGCTGTGGTTCCAAAGTGGAAGAGGTGCTGGACTTTGCTAAGACTCTCAAGAAGGTCCATCAAGGGGTGTCCACAAGTTTAGAGGCGGCTATGCTGGTTTATAAGGAGAATGCCGATGGAAAGCGCCAAGTGGGTCCAGCATACAAGGAAGGGGATCTCATGATGCTTGATGCTCGCAACATCTCTATCAAGCAGCCATGCAAAAAGCTGGGTCCAAAGATGATTGGTCCTTACCGTGTAGTTAGAAAGGTGGGACATGCCTCATACCAGTTGGATCTTCCCTACGCGTTTTGGACCTTCTCCATCTTTCATGAAAGCAAGTTGACAATGTTTGAGGGCCCTCCTCCTGTGACTCCCGAGGCTTATCTTGTGGATGGGGCACCGGAATGGGAAGTGGAGGAAATAGTAGCCTCCTGCCGGGTTAAGCGACGCCTTGAGTACCTGGTATCCTGGAAAGGGTTTGACGCAGCAGAGAAAAGTTGGGTGCCAGCACAGGATTGTGTACATGCCCAAGACCTGATCGAATCCTTCCATAATCATTTTCCTGAGGCTGCAGGATCTCAGCCTAAGCCGGCCGTTGCTGCTATGAAGTTGCCACCAGCACTAAGAACTTCTCCTTAGCAAACGCCCCTGGAGGGGGGGGGTGGAGCCCAAGAAGGAGGAGAGGGTAATGTCATAATTAGATGACTTTATAGTAGGAACTGATGCTAAAGACAAGGCTGGGCGACAGGAGGCCCAGAAGGTGAAACTTCAGGCTCTTCCTGACCTGAAACACACCTTAGATCAACGCTGGGTGCAAGCCAAGCATGCCCAGGTTGAAAATAATGGGGTGCGAAACGCCCAGCCTCTTATCTCAGCCCAGGCACTAAAATGAACGATTTACATTATAAATGAAGACGGTTCAATATGGTTGAATGGAGAGAAAGGTTTGAGTCCTTCTCCAGTTGTGAAATTTTAAGCTCGGGTAAAATATGGCTTCAATCAATTACTCAAGTGAAGGCACTTTCAGTGTATTTTACTAAAATGTATGGAAGCGTCTGTTTATTGGAGCGTCAAGGCTTGGGCGCACTTCCGCAGAACCTGGTTTTCCCCAGACCACTTTAAATATGTTTTTGCGACCAGCATTCCTTGTTGGTCGACTTTTTTAAATAAAAACACCCGTTATCTTACGTTTTTTTACCAATGGTTCCTTGGGAAAACTTGGTAGTGGACCTCTTTGGGGAGGTCTCCAACCATGTGGGCCACTACCTTTTACTGCAATATACCAAAATCACAGGTGCTTTCTTGGGCCACCCAGGTCCCCTCCAGATCAAGGCACCCAAGGCCCCTGACGCCAAGTTACACTTGATTATGGACTCCCCTCTGGGGTCCACTCAAGCTGTGATGTTCCTTACTTACCTGGTCCTATATGTTGCTCTTTACACCCTTTCCTGGGGTACCTTTTGCACAGGCACCGTTTGAGGTGCCTTCCTTCCCATTCTCCTAACGGCTAGTTCCCTAGCAATGTGGGTTTGCATCCCACATCACCTTGTTGGGAACGAGAGAGTTACAGACACTCTCTTGACATGTTTTCTGAATCTTTTTCGTTTGAGGTCTCAAGGATGTTCAATGACAGAATCCTAGCCAGGATGGGGAAGACCATCGCTGCTGAGATGAGGATGGGTGATTCAATGGCAATGGCTGCCATTCATCTAAGAGGTGTCAACCAAGGGTTAGACAGCCAAATTCCCTACTATATATATTCACTAGGATTTACTATAGTAAAAACATTATTTACAAGAACAGTAATATTATCCATTCAGTATATAGTTATTCTATCATCAGCTTCTATTGTGCTGTTCTGTCTCAAGGATATTATTGCAGAGGGCAATAATTGGAAGACTCTCAGAGAGAAGAGTAAAGATCTGAGAGGGGATCTAGAGAAGAAGGAGCCACAATCAGGAGCAGCTGCTAACTGTGTGTTGGGCTGAAGAGATTGTCACTGGGGTATCTCAGCGAAGATCAGGTGGACAAGAGCACTGGTATGAATCCCTATGAGTATGACTTTACAAGTATTTAATATATAATATTGGCCAAACTTTGGGCTAAAATATAATTCATACTCAACTACGGATAATAGTCTCCATACTATTATTGATTAATAATTCATTCTATATAACGCAACAGAGTGCATGAGAAAACCAAACCTGAGCAGTAAAAAGGTTACTAGGTTGCTTGCCAATAACAACCAGAGTAAATTTTTACAAGCTGATGCTCACTACTGGGGTAGTTGAGTGAAGAATCTATAAGAATGTCATACAAAGATGAGCTACGCAAACTGTGAAAAAAAAGCCACTGTAAACCAGAATTCCTTAAACTCAGTGGACCATTGGGAGTTTGCAGCCTAGGAAGAACGAGTCGCCAGGGTAGAGGAAGGAATAGAGAATGTAGCAAGCTTTGGGAACGAGTTACTAGGGAAAGTAACTTAATTGAAGAAGAAAGAAGAGTACCTCGTTCTAGAGGTATTATACCTGGAAACGGAGCAAGAAGCAGATCGTGTTTGTTTAAGAAATTTTAGTGCAGATATCGAGAAATTAATCAAATAAGTGGAGGAACTAAAAGCTCACAGATGTGCTTGTGAGCTGGATATGGCAAGTGATGCCGAAGAAAGAAGTCCTCTCACAATACTTAGGAATTCAAATACCCCAAGGAACATGCCACCCACTTTTGCTGCCATTTTGGAGATGATGCCCGGAGTCACTCCTCAAGTTAGCCAAGTAGCTGAACTGGGAGAATCGGCCAAAAATGACTCAGAGGAATTCAGGGCAACGCCAAAATTGTTAACGTTCCATTAGGATAACGACCCAGCATTTTCCTGACTGTTTAACATGACCATGAATGGCTATGGGGATTGTCAAAAGGGGTTGACGGTCATAAATTGCCTAGACACCAACTGTCAAAGCTTAGTGTTACCTCACCTGGAGGGGGACAGCTGGTCATATGCTGAGGCAAAGGCGGCCATCATGAAAGAGTTTGGGAGTCTAACACTCATGTCGAAATGCAAGCAAGAATTTATGGGAATCCAGTTCCATAAAGATGAGTCTTTTTCTAGCTTCGCGGATAAATTTACCAGGAGTTGCAGGTCCTGGCTGGAGCGAAAGTATTGGACAACTTTGATGCTAGAATCGCCTTGCAAGCGCCCCTTCATCCTTATCACAATTTGCATTGCATGATGTCTTCTGTGTTCATGACAGAAATAATTTCTTCACAAATGAAAGATAATTGAAGATATTGGGAGTGACATTTGATTCCCCAAATAGAAGCTTCAAGTCCAATCTAGTATGAAATCCGAATCCCACAAAAGGAAATATATGAACTAAAGAAGCTACCAATTGAACCATGCTGGGGAATAAGACCAAAATATTCAGACGGTTAAACAAGAAGGAAAAGCTCTGCTATCAGTGTGGTGAGAAAGGGCATTTTGCCATGCACTGTAAGAAGCTGAAGGATCAGATTAAAGTGGTCCAGGCAAAAGAGGCAGCGGTTACTAAGGATTTGGGAAAAGGGCCCGCTGCCTAGATGGGAAACAGTCTTGAGCTGTGGAGAAACCTGTTCCTCCAGATATCTTGACTGAGGAAATTGATATCAGTGATCTGTTTATAGACGACGAGCAGGATCAGCTGTATCAAGTGGTCAATATATGTAAATGCTGTGACCAGAGCCTGGGTGAAGAGAATTGACCCTGAGATAATCAAGGAAGTTGCCCAACCATACGCCCAACAACTGGCGGACAAGATTAAACCGCTAAGAATCCTGAAGAGTTATCTGACGTCCATTTAGATGAGGCTAATCTATCTATCCCCATCAGCGTGATAAAGGAATTGTTTCCTGATTTATTGGCATAAAATATTCTCACCCTAGATTTGGCTAATACGCCACAATTCACTCAGTAAACACTATATTACAATACTCTGACTGTACATATATAGACATAAAAGTGAATCGAGTACAGGTGAAGGTGATTGTTGAAAGTGGAGTGCCCATCAATATAGACTTGACCAAGCTAGTAATGAGGATGAAGATCTCGCCAGACTTGGAACACAAGAAAGAATATGGGACAGCTGGGCCGAACACCACTCTTTCCTGTGGAGCATATAGTGTGCTGCCATTGCAATTCAGATCATTTGTGGTATCTGCGCCAGCAATAGTTTTGGCGAACCAAAACTATGTCATTCTGATTGGAATGGAGTTTCTATGGAAATACAGAGTTAAATGTAACTTTGAGGATAATACGTTGACCATCTTGGATCAGACGTTATCATTGGTATATCAGAAGGATGGTGAAGCTCCACTGATTTGGAGAAACAACTTCATCAATCTAATATACAATAATGGCATTGTCCTGATTTAATACTAATTAGTCGGTAGAAAGCGATGTGAAATGCTGGCAGAAATCCTAGAGAACCAGGGAATTCCACTAAGGATCAAGAATGGTAGGACCATACCAGCTGGATTGCAGATGATAGTCAACACAGTATTGCCATTGGAGATTTCTGAGCTGCTGTATGGGGATATTGGAAGACCCTGGAAGAAGTCCAGAGTGGAGCCATGGGCGGCTCCTGGGATAATAATGCTGGGCCATGGAGCAATCTGAGTTCTCCTGGCGAATTTGATTGAAAACCTGATGAAGATCAAGAGGAGTCAGATCATTAAATTTGTTTATCTTATCCTGATGGCTGAATTGAGAAGATTCCACAATTTTGGGTCTCTTGACAAAATGGGATTATTGGCCAGGGTAACCAAAAACATCAACCTATCAGTTGATTGAGAGAGGCTCGCTGATCTGTCAGAAGGCCAGCAAGAGGAAGTGTTCAAACTATTCAAAAAGTATCAGGAAGTGTTCACTCAGGATGGCCATGATTTGGGATGCGCACGAGACATTAGCCACAAAGTCAACACTGTGGAAGTACTGACAAGGATGGGACCAAACTGACAATCAAAAGCTGCCGTAGCAGTAGTGGTTTGGTGAAATCAGCAAACTAGTGAATAATGGGCTTTTAAGTTCTGTCATCAAGTCCCTGGGCGAGTCCAATTCTGATTGTAATGAAGAAGGATTAGTCTAACCAGGTGATGATTGACTACTGAAGGCTGAATAAAATTATGAAGTAGTATTTGTATCCCCTACTGAGGATCAACGATGTGCTAGATCGTTTAGTAGAAGAGAAGTATTTCTTCACAATGGATCTGATCTTGGGATATTGGCAGATCGACTTGCCAAAGGAAGACTAGGATAAATGCATGATTAATACTGCGCAGGGGTTATACCAACTGACGAGAATGCCCAATGGTCTATGCTATGCGCCTGCAACGTTTCAGAGGGCCATGGATGCGATATTAAGTGACTTGAAGTTGTCATGTGTCCTGTTATATCTGGTCAATATAAACATGTTCAGTAAGACGTTTACTGATCACCTACACCAATTGGAAGAAGTATTCAAGCGACTGTCCATGGCTAACCTAAAAATCAAGCCAAGGAAGGGCCACTTCTTTAAGAAAGAGTTGGAATACCTGGGATTCGTAATCAACTCAAATGAATAGCAGCCGCAAACCCAGAAGATAGCAGCTATAGAACCTATGGCTGTACCAAAGAGTGTCTAAGACATCTAAGTATTCCTTGGGATGGTCAGATACTATAGAAGATTATATCAGGACTTTTTGCAAATAGCTGAGCCATTATTTTATTTATTAAAGGATCCAAAAAAAGGATCCATATAGAATGAAGAAGCCCAGGATTCCTTTGATGAGGTACGCTGTATTTGATAGATTTACCAATTCTGAATTATCAGATTTAGATTGGGAGTTTATCAATTAAACTGATGCTTTGTTAACAGTGATCGGCGCTGTACTGAGCCAAATAAACAAACTTGGGGACGAATATCCAGTGGCATATGTGATCCAGACACTCTCAGCCGTTGAGAGGAACTACACTGTGACTGAGCATGAATGCCATGCAGTCATTTATGCATGCAATAAAATTTCAGGTGTGCATCCTCAGAATGCACTTTAAGGTGGTAATGGACCACTCTTCGCTGAGTTGGCTGCACAATTTAAGAGAGTCTTAAGGACGACTGGCCTGATGGGCACTTAAGCTCCAGGCTTATGATTATGATATTGTCCACTGAGTGGGGGCTTTTCACCAGAAAACAGATGGCTTAAATGTGGTTGCCAATGGTCCAGTTGGTATACCCGCAGGTGGATGATCTATTCTATAGAATGGTCAAAGGAAAAATTGGGGACGAGTCCAAGAAATCCAAGATGCGCTTCAAAAAGTGATGGAAAACACCGAGACTATGGATGGACAAGTATTCAAGATTTTAATGATAAGCAGTTATTATTCCCAAATCTGTCAGAAAGAGCAGTGATAGTACAAGCAGCTCACAAGGTTGTTGGGAATGGAGGCCTGAGGAAAGTGACTAGGGGAAGGGAAATTGAGATTTCAGATGAAGCCAATTGCAAAACCCCAGAGTGGGGAGGAAAGCAACAGTTTAAGAAGAGGCAATCAGCAAATAACTCCCAAGTAATCCCAATATGGTACCGGAGCTGGAAGATTAGTCCTGAGCACCTGATGATGGGCTTCATCAAGGACACTGGACATGTGAGCCATCAATGAAGAAGAGATGCTTGATGGGGGTTGCCAAACCATGCCCCCTATCAACGACATAAGTGGAAGATACCGATGGGAAGGGCCAGAGAAGAGATAGTCATGCAGAGAGCGGATTGCATCCTACAAGCGACAACTATGGGCTTCTTGGAAGCTAAAGCTGAATGAACGGTGGAACCCAGGTGAGGCTGGAAGCTTCGTGGACCAACTTCAAAGAACTTGGCCAGCAAAGTGAAGAGCATAAGTGGCAGTATCCCGATCCAGAATGTTATTAAGATCAGAGGATTCAGCGCTAGAGTCAAAGCCTCATTGACTTGAGCCCAATGTTCATCGTAGGGGAGCTCAAAGTGAATACTGTTACCAATTGTGAGCTCGAAGACCAGAACAGCAGGTTTGTAACATTGACCAAAATGGAATAGGAACTCAGGGAGCAGGTCCAGCCTGGCAAGAAACGAACAATTCAGAGCAACTGGAATAATCTCTGGAGCATCTACAACAATGTTTGGAGCATCAATGAAAGGAGCCAAACTAGGAGAGTTTCAAAGTCCAACTCTGGAATAGTTGACAGAGGAAGAATCAGCTGAGAGTTTTTCAAAACAATAGCCTGCCTGGCTTCAGAGGTATTAGTTACCGTTTCCAGTAATTTGACGGAAGTACTAGCCACTGGCGCCAGACTAGGTGTATGAGTCCTGGAAGGACTATAAAAGAGGTTCCGCTGAGCCTCCCTACTCATCTGCTGGAAGAGACGGAGTTCTGGATCAGGCAAACTATTCAGGAGCTGCTGGTATCACAACTCAGAATTTGACATATGCGCTGGATGAGAGGGGGATGTTGGACTTATATGGAAGTTGACATTATGCACTCTACAATCCATTAAGCTCCAAGTTCAGCTAAATAAATCTCAAAATTAGTGAGATAAGCTCTCCAAGGGAAGAATTAGGAATGACTTGAGCCAAGAGGTTATGAAAGAAATAACAAGGGCGAATAGAAATAAGTATTCTTAATTGAGCCACAAAACAAACATTAATGGAAAGAGTCTCCTGTCTAGGATGAGGAGAAAATCAGGAAATCAAGGACGGCGGACCAAGAATCCTGAATATGACAGCAGGTCATATACCCTGATGGGGGGAAACCTGGATCTCAGGACTAATATTGTCATGAGCAAATCGATAATCACAGCACAACAGTAGGTCATGGGGACCGCACTCTGAGAAGGCAGTAGCGAGGAGGAAGAGGAAGAACGCCATATGCTGAAGGTCATCTCAAGCAGCATTGAATATTGATGAGTGTACTCTGCTGAACCAATGAAATATTCAACCAAGTTTCTAAAGCAGTGTTCTCATGACCCAATCCTTTTCTCGCTAAAATCTAGGCAAGAGGGGGATGTGTTGGGATTTTTGCCCATATTCCCAGCCTGCTAGACTAGTCGGTATTGCTAGGGGAAAATTCCCTAAGGCAAAGTGAATTGGAAATCGGTTGGCCTGAGTTTCAGAGTAACTACGTTCAGGGGATTTTGAGATATTTGCCTTGTTGTATCTATTAGGGATCAATCTGGACAAATACTTAAGATCTCATTGGGTGGAGTTGCCAACAAAATAGGGGCATCTGATAGTGATTAACTATCAGGTGTACCAATTGTGATCATTCAGTTTTCATTACTGGCTGATTAGGAATTAAAAGCAAGTTGCGAGGCGAGTGATGCTGCCTGCAACTAGCGACTTGATCAGTTGGTGAGTGACCTGCCATAATGGGTAATAAGTCCCATTACCTAAGCAGGTCACTAGCCAAATATGGTTGGTTCACTTGGATCGAGAGGAAAACTGAGGGACACGTTTTCTGATTCTTTCCGTTTGTCTCAAGGATGTTCAATGACAGAATCCTAGCCAGGATGGGGAAGACCATCGCTGCTGAGATGAGGATGTGTGTTCAATGGCAATGGCTGCCATTCATCTAAGAGGTGTCAACCAAGGGTTAGACAGCCAAATTCCCTACTATATATATTCACTAGGATTTACTATAGTAAAAACATTATTTACAAGAACAGTAATATTATCCATTCAGTATATAGTTAATCTATCATCAGCTTCTATTGTGCTGTTCTGTCTCAAGGATATTATTGCAGAGGGCAATAATTGGAAGACTCTCAGAGAGAAGAGTAAAGATCTGAGAGGGGATCTAGAGAAGAAGGAGCCACAATCAGGGATAGCTACTGACTGTGTGTTGGGCTGAAGAGATTATCACCGGGGTATCTCAGAAAAGATTGGGTGGACAAGAGCAAGGGAATAGTTCCCTACGAGTATGACTTTTTAAGTATTTAATTAGGAGTACTGGCCGATTGTTGGGCCAAAATATAATTCATACTCAACTATGGATAATAGTCTTCATACTACTATTGATTAATAATTCATTCTATATAATGTGACAAAGTGCATGAGGAAACCAAGCCTGTGCAGTAAAAAGGTTATTAAGTTGCTTGCTGATAATAACCAGAATAATTTTTTACAGGGAAATACTCTCATCATGCCCACGTTCCACCTAGCAACCCCTAGCCTTACTTAAATTTTGCACCTCGCCCTTGGCCAAATTAATCTAAACAGTATAACTTCCACTTCAGCCTCTTTTACAAAAGTTGTCAGCAGCCCAACTACTGACCTGGACTTAATTACGCTGAGTGAGAGCAATTATCCTATTGACCTAGTCCTGGTTACACCAATTGGCAACAACCAAGCTATCAATAAAGCCCCTCTTATGATAACCAAGGACGCGGTTCTTATGGGTTAAATTGCTTTAAATGTGGTCGCTCTGACACCCTGGCATGGAGAAGCCCTAACCATCATGTTCATTATGTGCACAGGATCAATACTACCAATGAAAAGAAAGGAGCGGAGTAGAGATTTGACTCTCTGCCTCTGCTATTCCAGTCTGAATGTCCCACCTGAATCAATTGTAGTATATCGAACAGAAGCCCCTTAATACTTTGAAGGGATTTTATACCATCAAACAGTTGGTGGAGTGAATGCACAGACTTGAGAGAAAGACAAGGATGTGGCGGATGAAGGGCCTCAGGAGCAACTGAAGCCTTACGCCTGCCAAATGTTTAATCAAGCTTCCTCAGACAAGCTGGATCCAGCCAAAGATGCGCCAACCTTTTTTAGCACTAGTGGTGCCAAACCCAAAAGGGTAAGCCGCCACGCATCTTTATTTGAAAGTGGGCCAAACAAAGGGATGATTGGAAATATTAAATTTCTAATATAACACCTCAGCTAACAGCCTAAGAAGCCATATCAGAAGGCGAGGAAACTTTAGTGAAATTTTTTCCTGGTGCCCGCATTAGCTGGTGGACCACGTTGGACAGCATTGGGGTGGAAGCATCAGTGACATGGGGCATAAGGAAGTATAGTTGTGGGTTTTCTTAGTTTATGAGGCCAGCGATGTCCATAGCCTCAATGTATTGAGCAAGTTGATGCTCAGCAAAAGTGATAGAGCCAGAACACAAGTGAAAGACTTGATGCGCCAGTGGGTTTTAGGATAATTGGTGTTAAAAAGAGAAGTTTTTGCCGCGTCAATGCAAGCGTAGATTGCACCAAAGGCAAGCTCCTCAATTTCATACTTTGCTTTTTCTTCAAAATCATAGGGAAAATGGGAATGGAATACCCTCAACCAGGGGTTCCATTGCCCCATGGAGTTTCTAAAAAAGTTGAGTGTTGGCAGGGGCAGCTGCAGCCTCAACTATTAATTTATTAATTTTTTTAAAATTGGAAAACTGTTTTGAGGGCGAAAATGGTGGGGCCATGATTTGGGAGGATCAACAAAAAATTCCTTTAAAGCAAAATCTGGCTTGACATGGTATAACCATTCGTCCTCATAAATCCATTCAAGAGTCTCAAAACGGATTAAATTCATCCAGCACTGGGCCAGCCACCGGTATTGGGGCAGTGGCAGAAGATGATTGGCTACGTGCTGTTGACCATGGCAGCTCAGCTGAAACTGTTCAGCCATCAACTCAGGATTCTGTAATCTGGTCAAATTTTTAGATTTTTTTTTAAATTCAGATTGGCTGCCGCCTTGGAAGTGGTGCCAAAATTTGCTGAGGTTGGGAGCGAAAGGATTGATCCCCATTTGAAAATTGAGCTGAAACAGCCACCAATCCAACGCTGAAGGGAGGAGCGGTGGAAGCGGAGGAGGTGGAAGCCATAGGGCACTTGCACTTCAAGTGATCAAGCTTGAAGCACAAGGGGAAAATGGCACGACCATTCTCATGTGCACCCATAATGGGTGATCAGGGGTGGATCTGATCACTGTGCAAGGTGGAATCATGAGGTGGGTGTCATGATGAAATGGGCGGATTATTGCAAAGGTGAACAGTCCTGCCAAACAATACGCTACATTTGGAACCACAAATTGCAACATGGGTCTGCACTGTAAATGGCCAAACCCTCCATGAGCTTGTGGTGGAGGCGTTCAGTGGAAAGGTGGGAAGGCAGCCTGGTAAACTGGACCCCAAAGTGGCCTCATCTTGGAGCTGGGTTTTAATGGTTGGGAGGGAAATTTTTATAAAGTAATTGCAGCTTAGATGCTGCATTTGCATCGGCCTCAGATCGGAAACTGAGGTCAAAATACCTTTAAAGGGGTGAAAACCAATGTGGTGGCAGGTTTAAACACTGCCGTAGCCATCTCAATGATGGCCATTCTTGCATATGGGAAAAAGTTTTCATGTTCAACCCAGAGGCCAAAATGCAAATTGCTCCGTGGGAGCACCAAAGGGCTCCAGAGCACCACTTGGGGACTTGCAAGATGATGGGCCAGAACCTGAAGGGGAACATAATGCCCAGTAGCATTAGGGGGCTAACAGAGCCAGCCCAGGTGCGCTTCAGTGGTGCCCAAAAGACGCCAGATGGAGGCGCACCACCGACTCAAGCTGGGGCAGCAGGCGTCGATGGCATTGACATTGGTAAGCTTTAGCTTGAACGCTCAGTCAATTTTTGTACTTTTTAAAAAATCTTAAGTTGGATTCAATTTAGTTATTGAAGCAAAAGAGCCTCAGTTGCGCCAACCTTAAAAGGATTAAACAATGGCCTTCTGGTAGACGCTATTGTTAAAGAATACCCCAAAGTTGGTGAGAGGATTATGAGTTTTCTTGAAAAAAAGCCCATAAATGTTCACATATTAGACTTTCAATATTCTTCTTATTCTGAGTGCACATACTGTGACATTTTTTTGTAGCAAAAATAGAGTTTGCGCAATAATAGATACAGGCGCTCTGGTCAACGTATTTTACCAAATAGATGGCAAAGTTGATGTTAAAGCATGATGTGAACCATCAAATGGTGTATGGGACCACTGGAGCGGAAAGCACAGTCTCTGAGGGAGCCTACAGTGTATTACCTTTGCGTTTTGAGTCCATTGTTTTTGTAGCTCTGGAAATAGTGCTACCCAACAGTAAATACGACCTGCTAATTGGAACTGCTTTCCTGTGACACTTTGGTGCTGTCATTAATGTCAGAGATGACCTTTGAAATTCTGGGGCAGCGGATCCCAATTTACTTTACCTATAGTGGTGTGTAAAAGGATCAGGTGCAAATGGGTCATATTAATCTTGCATATAGTGATGGGATGCTTCAAGTTCGCTATTAATGACTAAAAGCAAGACTTGGCCCCTTCCCCAGCAGATAGATGAATATCAAGTGTTATCTCTCTGAGCTGCTTGGCCTATATCATTATTCATTATGAGTTCCAAGTCAAAGTGAACATTGTGTTAGAGGTGGAAGTTCCAGATGGGCTCTAAGGGGAGGTCATTTGGCCCTATCAGCAAATGTGGCTTGAGCCTCATGTGGCTCCAGGGATTATACTCCCAGGCCATGGAGAGATAAAGGTTTTGTTGGAAAATCTCCAGAACGAACCAAAGCAAATCTGCTAACATCAAATAGTGGCGTATTTACACTTGACCCCAATTGAGAAGGTCCTTCAGGTTCACAAGTTCAGTTCATTGGATTAATTGGTATAATTATTGAGTTGCAACCTGCATAATGACATTATTACAGCAGGAGAATTTAATAGGGCTATTAGAAGAACAAAAAGATCAAGTAATAGCTTTATTTTCATAAGAATAAGGAGATTTTTGCTATCAGTGACCACAATTTAGGGTGTGCTCAGGGGGGTGGTCCATAGATTGTTTTGGGGATCATCCTCCCATCAGGTCATGGCCAATATACTGAATGAGGGCAGCTGAAGATGTTGTTAACAAGGAAATTGATAAGTTGATGAAGAAAGGGATGCTCAAACCATCCAAGAGTCCATGGGCTTTGCCAATCTGATTGTAAAAAAGAAGTATGGTACCAACCGGGTGAGGATAGACTACCTGAAGCTCAACAGTATTACAAGGAAGGGCTTGTATCCCTTGCCTTAGATTATTGATGCGTTGGACCGGTTAGGAGGAGATCGCTACTTCTCAGAGATGGATTTGGTTTTGGGTTACTAAAAATAAAGTTGACTGCGACAGAACATGAGAAATGCTGTAATCACATCCAAAGGGCTTTTTCATACAACCCACATGCTTCAAGGGCTATTTAATGCCGCAGCTACGTTCCAACGAGCCATGGACATTATCCTCAGTGACCTGAAGCTGCAATGTGTCCTCTTATACCTCAACAGTATCAATGTTTTCTCTCTAACCTTTTCTGAGCACCTTGATCATCTAGAAGCAGTATTCCGCCAGCTCGCTGAGGCGAACAGCAAAATAAAGCCTCAAAAATGTATTTTCTTTGAGGACCTGTTGGAATACCTGGGGTTTGTGGTATACTCCAAAGGGATGAAACCACATCCAACCAAGGTGGAGGCCATCCAAAAAATGACTACACCAAATAGTAAGTGCAACATACAGGTATTTTTGGAAAATGGTTGGCTACTACCAGCGCTTCATCTATAACTTCAGCTGTATTGGGGGTCCGCTTTTTGAGTTGTTAAAAAGGATCCCATGTTCAAATGGATGGAAATACATCAATATTCTTTTGGCACACTTTGGACAGCGCTGATCAGTGCGCCGGTGCTACGCTTTTAAACTTTGATAAAGAGTTTATTGTTCAGATAGATTTGTCCCTTTTAACTGTTGGGGCGGTCCTTTCTCAGAAAGAAGATGGAGGAGAGGAGCATCCCGTTGCATACTGTAGTTGAAGCCTGAACTTCCATGAGCATAATTATACCATGACTGAGTGGGAGTGCTTAGCTGTAATTTGTGCGTATAAGCAATTTAGGGTCTACTTGCATGGGGTGAAGTTTAAAATCATAAGAGATCACGCGTGTTACGTTGGTTGCAGAATCTCAAGGAGCCTGAAGGGCGTCTAGCCTAATAGCTCTTAAGCTGTAAGCTTATGCTTTGAGATCCTCCACTGATCAGGAGCAAAGCACCAGAACTCCAGCTGTTTATATAGATTGCCAACCATTGCCATGATGACAGATCTCAGCGATGTGATGTATGATAAGATGATCAGTGGGAAATATGATGACGAGCCGCTTAAGTGATAAAAGTGTTAAATGGGATGCGAGCAAATATCTTTTAATGGAACAGGGAACTGTTTAGGCAGATTAGCAATTCTACGGTAAACTTTCCACGACCCTCAGCATGGTCTGGTATTATTATGAGCGCACATAAGGCAGTAGGACATGTGGCATGCGCAAAGTAATGAAACTGTTGTGCCCTCAGTATTACTGGGAAAGCATGAACTTCAACATGCTCAAAAACATTTCCTGTTGCCAAAGGTGCCAAGTGGAGAAGCCGTTCCACCAGAAGACCCTGTACCAGTTAATGAAACCATATTTTGCTTGGTATATGGTCTCCTTGATGCCGTTGGCCCTCTGCCAACAGTATAATTGATACAAGTACATTCTGGTGGCTATTGACTACTTGAACAGGTGGGTTGAAATTGGGAGATACAGGATTTGGAAGTAGTCACAGTGGCCAAATTTATAATGGAAAGTATTATACAAAGACATGGCTGCCCTCAGTTCATCTTACCAATAATGGAACCAACTTCACCTTGCACACCCTTCCAAAGTTAAATGAGCTAGTGGGCATATGCATTGTTTTGATGACACTATACCACCCTGAATCCAATGGAATGGTCGAACAGGTCAATGGGACAGCAGTGAAAATCCTCCAGAAGCTGAAAACCAATAGAAACACTGATTGAAGTTCCCTCATAAGTACCGTTATCAAATATAACATTAACTAACATTCCACCATGGGGAGGAGCTCCTTTCAACTGTTATATGGATGACACCCCGCTCTTTTGGCATTGCTCTATTTGTGCATAGAAGCTACTAGCGGAATGGATCCCACCATTAGTTGACTAATTTAGCTGACACTCTGATCAAGTTGCAAATGGAAGCATACTTCTTTAGCTTGGTTAAAAAGATCAGGAATCAGGCTACTGATTGGGTATGGTGTAGCAGGTTAGCTCAGTTTCAAGAAGCTGAGATGTTATAGTTATACAACCAGCGTGGGCTTGGGCGAAAACACAAGTTGCTCAACATTTGGATTGGTCCATTTGAAGTAATCAATAAAATAGGCATTGACACTTACACCATCAAAGACCCAATGAGTGGTCAAATCATTAATTGCATGCATGCAAAGTTTCTCAAAATGTATAAACAATAGGAGACTTATTGTCCAGTCAAAGGTGAATTAATGTTGAGATTCTGATATCACTGGATGATATGCCTTGAAGAGTTACAACAGATTAGCAATAATCTGCTGACTAGGATGTAATTACGAGTATTCAAGCACCTTAAAATAATGTAATATTGGGATATAACAGATTATTATTGGATCGCCTATTAATAAGATGATAAGGCGATGTTAACATTCAATGAATAATATTTTAGATCGCCTCATACTAAGGCTATAAAGAATTTAAGAATACCATCCAAAACCAATAAGAATATGGCTGAAGAGGATAGTCTAAGCCAAGGGAAGGGTATTTTCCAAAGTAGCTGATATATAATTGAGATGGAGCAATTGAAAGAAAAGGTTGTAATAGTTTTGAGAGAGTGGAACAGCAAAGAATCACTGTACTTATCAAGTGAATAAAAATGTCATCAGGGGAATTGCTCTATATTTTATTATATTTTTAAGTGTGTTCAGAGTACCAACAATCACCAAATAATCCATCCTTTGTTCAGTAGGTTTGACCTGTGCAACCCACAAAAAGTATCCCAATGGTATCGGCCAAAATTATATCAGCATGAATACTCCAAAGTCTTGTTGAGTGATGATGTAATGAATTTCACTTCTCATGTGATCCCAAGGCTGAATGAGATAATGGGAATCAGAGGAGTTATATAAGTTTCATACCAGCCAGAAATGAACGGACTATTAGAAAGAATGAACATAATGCTGGCCTGACAGAGAGAAAAATTGGTTTCAAGAAAAACTTCCACATGAAGAACCTACTTCAGTTTGGTAACATTCACCTACAACATCAGCCACCATACAGCAATTAGAAAAACACCGTTTGAATTACTCTATGGGCAAAGGGCTGTATTACTGCTGATTCTACATTTAACTATCTTAATAACATCAGGGATGAGTGCTGATAAATACCTACTCCAATCACCAAATATACTGATTAGAAGTTTGCAATCACAAGCATTTAATGACACTGAACCGAAAATTATGGCCAAGACAAGGGACAACAAGTAAAAACTAGCGCTATACAATACCATGTGGGCAATGGGATAGCCTATTGCGATGTGCATGGATTTAGGAGAAAATAAGCTGGATGTGCTGGGGTAGGGTCAATTTAGAATTATTGCAAAGTTAGTGATGGACGCCTATACCATCAAGGACATTAATTATGGGCAAATAGTAAACCTGGGTCCATGCATAATACTTAAAGTATGGGATCCAATAGATAATAAATAATGAAAGTGTTCCTAAAGGGCCGCTGAACCATTAAAAATGATTATGTCCTGATATTTTGGGTAAGTCCATAAAAAGTACCGCTAAACTAATAAAACGTTTATGTCCTTCTATTTTGGGTAAGTCCTAAAAAGAATCGCTGAACCAAAGTAGATGATTAAGGCTTAAAAGAATAGACCTCTGAACCATGAAAACTGTTAGTCAAATTATACCTATGAATCAGTTTATGAATAAAAAAAGATGGACCACTGAACTGAGTATAGGCAAACTCCCAAAAAGAAATAAAAATGAATAACAAGAAAAAAGAAAACACAAAAAATGATATAATATGTAAAAAAAGAAATAGAAAATCATATAAATCAAAGAAATATATAAAAAACGATTTATAGTCATCAGAATCATCTGCTGGCATTTTCTTATGTTGTTGGCAGGAACAGTCTGGGTTGCAACTGGGTCCACCAGAAAATAGGCCTGAGAAAATGCAAAGTTCTGGGAGAACCAGAAAGAATTAAAATTGGGCCCATCAGGAGTAGTCCCTACTATGGATCCACTTTAATAAAAAGGGAGACCCCAGCCTGGGGGAGTACAGGGATCAAGGAATTGAGGACGCTTAACCAATTTTCTTAAATGAAGAAGGGTCGTATAACCATGACCAGGAGGAAACATGTCTTTATGGAACTAGCATTAGCATTAACAACTGACTAGGCTGGCATGGCAGTGAGTCATGAGGACTGTGCTCTGCAGAAGCAGCAGTGAGGAAGAAAGGAAGAAGAACTTCAGGTCAAAGGTTAGCATGAGTAGCGTAAAGTGTATAAAGGGCTGTGCTCCGCTGGAAACTTTGAAGCATTTAACCTGGCCTAAGGCAGCATTCTCCTATCCTGATCTTACTCTCACTGAAAATCTAGGCAAGGGTGATGTGTTGGTATTTTTCCCACTTTTCAGCTTCCTAGGTAGAAGAACCTGCTAGTCCTCTAGGGGATAAGTCCCACTAGTATATAGCTTTGATATCGAATAATTCATTATCAGTTTAATAATGCCAACGGATTTTAAGGTAGTTTCAGATTTGGATCCTCTGGGGTCAATCTGTATAAATGCCCAAGATCCTGTCAGGCAGAGTTGCCGATGGGAATTAATTCATCCAATGGTTAGTCATTGATTCACTATTAGACTTGCTGATTAGGATCAGTAAAATTTTATCATTGTTAAACTGTGAATCAATTTAGGAGTTGTTAGGCGAGTTATTCCGCCTGATACCAGCGAAACAACCATTGGTTTACAACCTGCTATAATGGGTAAAGAGTCCCATTACCTAAGAAGGTCACTAGAAAAATGTGTTTGGTTTTCTGTATTTGAGCGGAAATGTTAGGGACACGTTCAGTTGCTCTTTCCATTTTAGGTTTCTAAGATGTACGATGGAGGAATCCTTAGCTTGATGGAGAAACTCATCAACAGAAAAGATTGTGAAGGGAAATTCTCTGCAACGGCTGTTGTTTCATTACTGAGGCGTCAACAGAGGTGTTGGGCGCCGAATTCTCATATAAATTCCCTAGTTTTTATAAAATAAATTGTCCTAATTCTAACCACCTTCATTTTATTATTGTTATAATACATTATTTGTTGACTTTTTTGTGATAAAGGCTAAGGATCAGTTATCCTTAGAAGTGAAGCAGATATCAGCAGACTCAGCGTGATGGGAACCAAGGATGAGAACCTCCGAATCTAGAGATAGATTAATTTCCTCCAAAAGAGGGAAGAAGTCTCTATTTGTAAGTATAATCAGCATTAAGTAGAGCATTCAAAATCTAGCGTTGGACCACCTAACAACCTGGTTTATCTATATTCAGCTACAGATAATAGTCTCCATACTATTATCAATAATATTTCTATATTAATATCAATCAACGCGGATAGTGCACATAATAAAAGAACCAGTGCAGTTAATATCTGAGGGATTAGTATCAGCGTAACCTCATATTTTAAAACCATGGTAACCTCCTTTTGGTGAGCCCCAAACCCCATTATAGCCATCTACAACAACTTGAAGAACGCAGTGATATTGTTTCATAAAAACTCTGGCAGTTTTGTAGCAGGCTAAATTTCCACGTTTTTTTTGGGGGGGGGGGTTTGCCAATTTTTGCTTGCTGCTCAGAAGATTTAACTGAAGAAATAGGCGTCATACAAAATAATATGCCATAGTTATAAGCGACTTACATAGATTTCTGCAACTAGATTCAGTATAACTGTCATCCCTGGATGAGGAACCTTCTCTAAATAGAACAGTTACGCGTTAATAATCCTTGGGATAACAGCTGGTGTCCCCTTATAACTTGGATACCCATTTGGCGATGTTATTTTCCCTCTTCTTCTGACCCATTTTCAATCCTCCAAGTTCTTGATACTTCTGCCTTAGTTTTTAACTCTTTAGTAAGCTGGAGGAGTTTTCTGGTATTGATGTCTGAATGTTTTTCAATCAGCATAACTTGATCTTGTGCCTTGTTCATATCTGAACCCTTCTACATCTAGTATCCTCCATTGCGGAAACTCAGCTCATCAATTCTTCTCTTTGCTTATGGGATATGGAGTCTAAAGCACTAACTTCAAGTCCAATAACAAAGTCTAAATCCCCTAACCTCATCTTGGTTGTGAGTCTTCATTTCACTGACTAAAGTTGTAGCTTTGCGACTTCTTCTATAAGCTTATGCTACTTAATGGGATAGTCATCTGACTAAAACATGTTTACAGCAGATTCCATTTCAACGCATTATAAGTCCGCAACTTTAAAAGTCCTGCCTTCTTCAGGCTCAACTCAACCACATCCCCCTTCACAAAATGGTTCACCGCTCATTTTCTTAGTTTGATAACTTATGGAAAACGTTGCCCAGAATCCCCCTGTAGTGAGCACCACTTGTTGAAAAGTGGTCGCTTCACAGGGTTGTGAGGGTTTAACCATACCTAATACAATTTTCTGTATGATTACAGGAAGCACAAATCTAAGCCAGTAAAAATTCAGGAAAATTTTCATCTTTGTTCACTACTATTTAAGCACTTCCATCCTACAATAAAAAACTAATTATTAGTAAAATCTAGTACAACCAATAATAAGTTAAATTGATTATAAAAATAGTTTCATATATATAGGGTATCCTGGAAACCTGGCGCCCTCCTATTAAAATCATTGTATCATTCACCAATGAATAGTTTTATTTACTGGCCTACATATTTATCATACATTTTGGTCAGAAATTCCCTTTACTCAACCTACTAGGATAGGCGATTTTGCTCTCAAGCTGGTAAACCAAACTAAACTATTGAGGATCATTCCCACAAACTCAAGGAAGTCTAATCATCGAATTAAATATAGATGCTAATTCAGAGCTCATCCCTTAGGAGCCTAAAAATCATTGACACAGCTCCAAGTGATTAAATGCTACATTTTTTTTGTTTATGAAAGTTTACAAGTCATCAAGACTTTTAAATTATTTGGGGATCATCCCTGACTAATTTATTAGTATCAGAACATATTGTAAAAATTATACTCTGGTTAAATCTCAAACACCATTTTAATGGGGAAAGAGAAAAAGTTATGTAATGAGATTTTTCTTCTAGTGCAATGTTAACTCATACAGAAGGACATATTATACTTTATTTTATAATGGGAAGGTTCCGATATAACAAGACAATTGTGGCATGGAACCTTGAAGGGGAAAATTTTGGTGTCTATCATGATAAGATCACAAATTTATTAACCACGGGCTGCTCTGCGTTTCTTATCTTCAAACTTCTTACCATTTTAATTGGTTACTGTAAGCTATTTATATACTTTTTGGTGAGCTTTGAACTTATGTGAAGTAAAAACCTCCGCTGTTGGTATCTTACTGTGCATTCTAGGGATAATGGAAAAGGTAGGATTATACCACAAGTTTGCATACATTAGTGATACCCATGTTGACAAGTGAAAAGAGGTGTTATATGAGAACTGACCTAGCATAATATTAGCTGGCCATGTGTCCTGAGATGTGGTGTTGTAACATAGGAGTTATTTTATCAGCAACTGTTTTGTCCTCTCAGTTTACCCATATGATTGAGAGTGGTAGGCCAATGACCTACAAGGCCTATATACACAGTCCTACATAGGACTCTTAGAATATTGATGTGAATTAAGGATCTCAGTCACACACTATCTTTTGTGAAACCCCAAACAGGGAGAAGACATGGATGTAAAAATTTGTTATATTCTCTGTTGACGTTGATTTAAACACTGAATAAGTAAACATATTTTAGGAATCTATCAACCACCATTATAATGGTATCAAATCCCTTAACGTGGGTAAGCTCACAATAGAATTCACCAACAGAGAGGTTCATGTCTCTTCTGCTTGTTACAAGGGGCAGAAGAGACCTTGCGACCCATAATATCAGATTTGTAAATGGTTTCAGGTTAAACATTATTCTATTCAGGCAGGAATTTCTTTTTGAGTACTTTAAACATTACCAACGTTTTATCATATTGATGCAATTTTTAATGCCTGAGTGACCGATGATTCTGGACTATATATTTCTCTTATGAAGCGGAAATGCAGTGAAGATGGAACTAATAATCAATAAAATAACATTAGCTATCTTTTTGGGAATTTCAACTAGATGGGATATTGCCAGCATCAACTTTGTAACCAAGTCTTGACCCTCAGGGCCAGAGAACTGAGATGAAAATCTTCATCAAGAACGAAAATGTCAACTTCAGATGGAGTTGGGCATTGCACATGAACTATCTTGAACAGAAGACACAGGAGATGTGACAGGAACGGCTTAAAATATGGTAACAGGGGTTACATATTGGGACGCAGTGTGTAAGGAGTCGCTACAGTAATGTGGGAGATGGATGTGTCACTATCTGATATCTTTAATACAAAGATCAACATTGAGACACCATGAAGGGCAGTTATCATTAGGAGATTATGGCTAAAAACATCCATTAGAATTTGGGTTTCCCCTTTAAAGCCTCATATTTAAAAAATCCTAGAAGTTCCTGGTGATTATGAATGACTTTGTGACAAATTCTATAGCTTTCAATGGTATATGATTTGTGGTCATTTAGAACAATTAATTATTTTAGTCTCCTGTAGAAGATAACGCCATTGCATTAGGGACCAAGAAATGTTAGCCAACTCATTGTCATAGATGGCTATAAGCACTCAGTAACATTAAACTTCCTTAAAAAATACGCTACTGGGTGTTCTTGTCCACCAGTCGCTTATAATAAGACTGCGCTCACAGTCATACTATAGGAATTACACCCCACATTGAAAAGTTTTCTTTTTAGCATGGTGCTGTTAGGATAAGTACATGTTAAGAGAACACTAGCCTCTGAATTTGAGTGCTTCAGCAGCCACAACAGCAAGCGCAGACTTCTCAACTGCGCCTCATTATAATTAAGGGGTAAGAGGGGAGAAGTGTTCTTGGTATTATATGGTTGCAGCATCCCATAGTTGGTTTTGAATAAGCACCTAAGGGTTCTTCTATCACTGAGGCCACTAAACGTGCCCTTTGGGTGGTGTCTACTATGAAAGCACGGTAACCGCGAATTTGTTTATAAAAATTCGATAATTATATAAAAATAAGAACTTTTTGGGATTGTGGGTTATAAAGAAAATTAAAAACAATATACCAACACCCTACCATAGGTAGGATACTGGTTTTTAGGGTGTACAGGCGGAGGTTGACAACAAGTTGAACTATAGTAGTAGGGTAGATTTCTGATTTCAAATCTGTTGATTAAAGGTTTCAAACGCTGATTCTTTTTTTGAGATACACGGACATAACCTAAGCTAGTCTCATGTTGTTTTTACTGAGTTTAGTATGTCCAAAGTCACTTTAATAAGTTCAGAACGGAGTTTGAGTGCAATCCCCATTTTTGACCGTTTCTTTTTTGACTTTGTACATAACTTTTTAAATTTCAAATTTTAAATTTTATTCGAGGTTGGTTGACCTGTGATAATACTGCACTGATTAAGTGATATTGAATGAATGGGAAAGAAAGATAAAACCTGAAAAACCTTCATGCGCGGCAATGATATACCAGTAACTCCATGGACCAGCTTTGCTATTTGCTATCTTGGTTTGGGAAATGGTGCACAACGCCAACATAGTCATGATTGTCCTTTACCCATAGTTAATCAACTGGGATTGGACTTGGGGTGGCAGTGTAAGAGGGTCTGTATTCTACCACTGGGGTATTCTCCCCCTTTTTACTTGAATTTTAGATAAACAAATAAGTTTTACCCATCATTTTGACTTCTGGTTGAGTCCCTTGTTGGGGACAGGAGATAGGAACTATGAAGGATAGTTTTTTGTATTTCTAAAATCTAGACAAAGTTGGTTGATTTTTAAGAATAAAAGACTGTATATTTTGAAACTTATATGGGTTGGGCTAAAATGTTGATGGGGATATAGGGCATCCATTTTTAAGCTCAACAGTGCTGTTCCCAAAAAGCTAAAAGTTAATAATTGAAGCTGACTGAGTTGCATGATAAGTATTTATTTAGGGCGCCAAGTTGCAGCTTAGGTCCCATCAGCTAGAGTATCCATCCTATCATAAGTACAGCAAAACGGACTTTAATAAAGTCAAGTAATAAAGCGAGATATGGAATAGATGGGGTAACTTTAATATAGTTAAATAGGATTTTTATATGTTGCAATAAACAAAATAAACCCCAAAAAGAAAAAAGGTTTAACGTTATTAATGGCGGGTGACATCTGAAAGGGAGGCTCTTGGTCATGCAATGCATTGTAGATTTTATAAAGCTCTTGTATCATATTTTTGATAGTAAAAATTGTGATTTGATAGCAAGTTGGATGAGACTGGGGGTCATTTAGGTTGATAATTCAGCAGCTTCTGGATTATTACCCTATTTTCAGGTGCCTCTTAATTTGTTGCCTCAAGTGCGACTATAAGTAGTTGTCACCTGACCTTCTGATAATCCATCATTTTAATGTGGCAGAAAATCATTTTGGAACATCTTCAGCTTGATCTGGTCCGTCATAATTCAAAGAGTCAATTAGAGCTTTGCTGAATATTGATTCCTTTGAGAAAAGTTATCAAGGTAATTGATTTATCTCTTCGCAGGTTTAGGTGTTAATTTGGTTTATGGAGTCAAAAGGTCAATAACCTTTTATCATATCAATATTAAAATATCTGATATCACCCCTAAAAGGATATTGTTGGGTGATTACTGGCACAAGAATTAGCATTGACGCGGGTAATTGTTACTTTAGCTTCAAAGACTTTATTGAGTATCCAACTTTGTGTTTGTAAGTAATTGCATATGGCCTATCCCATATGAAATCTATTTTTTTCCTCGATGTGCTATTCAATTGTGATAATACAGGACTAAATTCAAGATCTCAAAGGCGGGTAAAGGCTGACAAGTGGCATAGGCTGCTTGGCTTTCTCTTGTAACCGTCTTGACTAAATTTGTCATTTCCTCTGACTAAAATCCTATTATCTTTTGAGCTAATCATAGAGTTTTCTCAGACTCTTCAGTATTTTCACTGGTAACTTCACGAGCAAATAAAGCTAGGATACAGGTTCTTTTTCTTTTAAGACCTTGAAAGAAGAAATTTTATTAATTCAATGAAAACTTATATGGTAAGCTACAATTCACTTGGTAGAAACTGATCTAGTGTAATTGGATCGTTAATGGCCATCTTGCATAGTATTGAGACTAACGTCCCATGTGCTCTTTCTACATTCCCGTTAATTGATGAGTTGTAGGGCGCTTAGAGTAGTTGTTGAGTACCCCTGCTTGTAGTTTAGATTCTCACAACTCTTGAAGTAAAATTCAACTCATTATTGCATAGTAAAACTGTGGGCAGCCGTGCCTAGTAAATATGTTTTAAGTTAAAAAGTTAGCAGTAGCTTAAGCAGTCTGCGCTTGGATGGTGATTACTTCAGCTTTTATCATGTAATGATATATCCCTACTAGGATGTATCAATTTCATTCTTTTGATTCAGGTAATCAGAACTATGACGTCTAGGCTAATGGTGTAAAATGGCTGCTGAGGGGCCATAGCTGATACTTGTACTTGGTCTTATGCAGCATCTGCTTTCTACAAGTGATGCAAGCGTCTAAGACTTACACTATAAAGTCGAGTATTCCTTCCTAATAGTAGTGATCATTGATCCATTTGTAAGATTGTGGCCCCTCCATGGCCTAAGGTATTGTGGGTTCTATTATAACCTGTGCTCGTTCCAAAGGTCACAAGTAAGGTAGCCAGTCAATTCTATTCCTTGTAAAGTAGTCCGTTAAGAATCTTCATATTTGAGCATGTCATTTGAGAATCTTCTGTACTGGTTCATCTTCGCCCACCCAAGAGGCAGGATTCATGAGTAGTCGTGTAATTGTTCATCTTCATTATTGTCAATATATAAAAGGGGCAGTTAAGTCAGGCCATCTACAATCATATGTTTCATTCCAGCTTGGTGGTTGATATTCATGTAGTGCTGAAGCTTAAAACCCCATCAGAATAGTCTTCCTTACAAATCTTTCATTTTCTGCAGCCACTTTAGGGAAGTGTGGTCTTTCACAACTGTAAAGTTTATATCTTACAAGAAGGGCTGGAAATGTTTTATTGCCAGGAAAACATCTAAACACTCTTTCTCTATCACGCTATAATTTCTCTTATCTTTAGAAAGCGTTTTGCTATAATTTGGTATCAGGTGGTCAATGCCATTATCATTGAGGTGATAAAGGATAGCACTTTATGGCTAAGTCGGAGGCGGTGGTTAACAGTATGAATGGCTTCCCACTAAAGGTGTTGTAAGATCAATCATCTCTTCAGCAAACTTTTCATTGACTCAAATGAAACTCGTTACTATACTCCTCATCCAAATAAAATTTTTGGCGAGCAGTCAGACAAGGGGTTCAGTGAGTTGAGCGAAGGTAGTGATAATTTGATGGTTATACATTAATTCCTAGGAATACCTGTATGTTTTAAAGGCATTCGCGCAGGCATCTTGGATGTTGCTTCAAACTTATTGTACAGGGGTTGAATTCCTTCCCACAACATGTCATTTCCAAAAAAATCCAAGTCCTTCTGGAAAAAGGTACACTTTGCAGGTTTTATTTAATATGATTCTCTCTCAGTCATTGAAACAATAGCTTGATTTGGACTAGATGGTTAAAAAAGTTTTGAAAAACACCATTATGTCATATAGGTAATCAATTAAACAGCTGAGTTTAAGATCTCGCATGATGTGATCCATTGCCCGTTTGAATGAGGTGGAGCGTTGCACAACCCTGTGAGAGTTGGGTAGGTTGGAATAATACCTCTATGCATATTAACGCGCATTTATCTTGGTCTTCAGTTGAAAATTCCATCTTCCAATTACCGCTGGTGAGGTTTATCTCAGAGAAGAAATACAAGCCAGAGAGTTAGGCCAGGGCATCATCAATCCTTGTAATTGGCTAGATTTCCATCTTAATGGGGCAGTTTAACTTCTTATAATCTATCACTATTCTGTGACCACCGTTCTTCTTCTTTATGAGTAACAGAGAGGATGACCATGAAATCTAGGAAGGCAAAAGTAAGCCAACATCCAATAATTGTTGGAGCTTGGCCTTCATGTACTGCTCCTCTAAATTCAACTTACTATATGGCTTTGATTGGATAGAGATTAAATCTCCAAAGTTGATACTATGTGTCTAGTCTTTTATGTAATCATGGATGAAATATGATGTGAAGAAAACGTCCTGATAATCTTTGAGTATTTGGTGAACCTTTTAAAGTTCTGCTGATTTAACTTGTCAGATATCTGGACTTGAGGGATAGTGCAAATTAAAGTTTCAGCGGGTAGGTCAAAATCAATTTGAGTACCAATAAAATGTACCTTGTCAATTTCATCAATGGGAATTAATTGACTTTTTAATCTCTTACTGCTTTTTGACTGTTTTGAAATTTCAGCGATTTTAATTGAGATATGCCATAGAAATTTGCACAGGGTCAACCAACTGAGCAACGGACGGAAGATATGATAAATCATTGGTCCTCAAAACGAACTTGATTTGATTAATAAATATGAAGCCAGTAGCTCCAACCACACCACTTTATTTTATATAATGTTTTTTATTGGCAGACTTGTTCTTCTCTACTTTTTACTCCCTACCAACAAATCATCCTTTTTCAATTGTCTCCTTTTGCTTATATCAGTGACTTTGGTCAATACCAGTCCTTTTGCTTATATTATTTGTTCCGCCATATTCTCATTGGCCCTAGCAGAGTATACTATTTTTAAATTCACTATCACCTTAGTTCAAGACAATCTACTAATTACTTGTCATATGTCAACATTGCCTTATTGCCTTAGGTAGAGGCGATAATAACTATCCATTCTGACTCAATATAGCCTTATCCCAAGGTGCTCAAATATATATGAACTTTAAATCACGGTCAGAGGATTTTAGCCAATTGGTATGACTATTTAGGGCTTATTTTCCAATCCTATCAGAAACTTGACAATACCCCCTGACTGTACAAAAAGTCTCCTATTTTTTATACACCTTGAGGAACTTCACATGCACTCAGTTAATAATTTGACCACTCATGGGTCCGTGATAGTATAGGCATTGACACCTGTTTTCTCATAAATTAAAAATGGAAAATTCAGATGCTGGCCAATTTGTGTTTCCAAATAAACCCACTATGGTAATGGAATAGAACCAGCTCTCCATCTTTGGACTGAGCTAGCATGCTACGCTATTCCTGATTAGCAGCCTGATTCTTTATTTTCTTGACTAAGCTGAAAGAGTATGCTTTGGTTTTAAGCTTGATCAACGTATATATTAGGTTGGCCAAAAAGCGCTGATGATCCATTCCACCAGTCTCTTCCTCGCAGGCATAGAGAAGTGCAGGTAGATCTGGGTGCCGTCCATATAATAACTGGAAAGGACTCTTCCCTGTTACAGAGTGGTAGCTGATGTTGTAGGCAAAGACGGCGGTGGAAAGGAGGGTACTATAACCTTAGGTTCTATCAGTTTATAGCTTCTGGAGTATTTTCAACAGTGTTCCATTGAACCGTTTGACCATACCATTGGATTCTGGATGATATGGGGTCATTAGATCCCCGCGGATGGCCATCAGTTCATTGAGCTTGAGTAAAATGTGAGAGGTAAAGTTAGTTCTATTGTCAATAAGAATGAACTGAGGACAGCCGTGTTGCTGAAATTATACATTTAATTCAAAATTACCCACAGTGACATCCCCCAAATTGTGTTTTACCATGCCTCAACACACCTGATCAAGTGGTCAATCACTACCAGAAGTATAATCGGACCATTTTGCTCCAGTTGGCAGAGGCCCCACAACATTAATAGAAACCATATGACAAGTAAGAATGCGGTTTCACTAACAGGTTAAAGTCTTTTGGCAGAATGGCTTTTCCACTTGGTGCTGTTGGCAGCAGAAATTATTTTGAGTATGACAAAGTGCATGCTTTCCCAGTAGTACTGAGGTCGCAAAATCCCAGAGCCTTGCATATTCCACCATGTCTGACTGCTAGGTGAGCGCTTATAAATATTTGGTTAAGTGGAAGGTCTTGTGATTTCATGGTAGTGTCCACTGTCTGCTTGTAAAATTCGCCGTTCTTATGAAACATATTGGCCCTTATTCCATCTAATACCTTGATGACTAGGGGCGGTTCATCATCATATTTCACGCTTGATATTTTATCATACATCATATTGTTTAGTTCCGCTGAGACGACAACTGTGGGTAATTGCGATAAACAATCTGCATTCTGATGTTTTGCTCCTAGTTGGTGAAGGATTTCAAGTTCGTAAGTCTGCAGTCTGAGGGCCCGTCAGGCTAGATGCCTTTCCTGCCCCTTGAAATTTGCAACCAGCATAAGGAGCATGATCCATTATACTTTAAACTTTACTTCGTGCAAATACACCCAAAATTGCTTATATGCATAGATCACCACTAAGCACTCTTTCTTGGTCACAATATAATTGTGCTTATAGCAGTTCAGGCTCTGGATACAGTACGCAGCAAGGTGATCCTCCACATCATCGTCCTTTTGATATAGGACCTCCCCTATCATAAAAGAGATGCATCCATCTAGACGATAAACTATATATTGAAATTTAGATAGCATGGCACTGGCGCACTGATCAGCGCTGTCCAAAGTGTGTCAAAAGAGTATTGATGGCTTTCCATCAAATTAAGTATGACATCCTTTTTTAGATAACTTGAATAGTGGTCCCCATAACTTCTGTAGTTAGGGATGAAGCGCCAGTAGTAGCTGAGTATTCCCAAAAATACCTGTATGTAACGTTTACTGTTCAACAAGTCATTTTCTGGATGGCTGCTACCTTAGCCAGTTGTGTTTCAGCCCCTTTGAGTCTACCACAAACCCAAATATTCCAGATGGTTTTTGAAGAAGTGACATTTATTAGGTTTAATCTTGACGTTGGCCTCAGCAAGACAGAGGAATACCTCCTCTAGATAGTTAAGATGCTCATAGAAAGTTAAAGATAAGACATACATGTCATCAGGGTACATGAGGATGCATGACAGCCTCAGGTTACCAAGGATAGTGTCCATGGCTTGTTAGAATATAGCCGGAGCGTTACATAGTCATTGAGGCATACTTGTCATCTAGAAAAGCCCCTTGGAGGTGATTATGACGCGTCTCTACTGTTCTGTTGCTGGAAACTTGATTTGACAGTAACCCAATATCAGATCCATCTCTGAGAAGTAGCGAGCTCCTCCTAAGTAATCCAAAGCATTGTTGATATAAGGCAAGGGATAGAGTCCTTTTTAGTAATACTGTTGAGCTTCTGGTAGTCTATCACCACCTGGTTGGTACCGTCCTTCTTATTTAAAATCAGAACTGAAAATCCCACAGACTCTTGGATGGTTCAAGTATCCCTTGCTCCAGCAGCTTATCAGTTTCCTCGGTTTTTAGTTTCTCAGTTTCCCTATACTGGAAGATTTGATGAGAACTGATAGGTAATGATCCCCAGTGTCCAATATATGGACCAGCCATAAGCGCACCCTAAATTGTGTTTGTCATTAGCAAACAGCTCCTTATATTTTGAAATAAATCTATCACCTGATCTGTAAGGAGAGTGTTTATAACTCTCCTGTTTCCAGCGTGGTGGTGCTTGGTGAACAGAGCCAACGCATGGAAACTAGCTGTTTGAACCAAAGTTACTAGAGCCCAGCAGAGGAGGCTGGTGCAATAATAACTTTATAGGAAAAAGTGCGATTATTATAACAAAAACACCACCAACAATGATGCGGTGACAAAAGGGAAAATGGTAAGCATCCCAGGATGGAGGGAACTTGGGCGAAATAACGGTGCATGAGGGGCTAACCAGATCATTTGTAAAATTGTTTGATAAATGTAGCGCAAGAACTCCTCAAAGGGGTCTGCACACAGGATTGTTCTAATATCATAAGAAAAAAATGGAAAATTGGGAAGTTGACTAACAAGGAGTGTTGGTCATGGGAACCATAATTAAGCTAAGGCATGTAAATACTGGGATTGCAGATGTGGGCCTAATCACTGACCCACCAATAAACAAACACTCCCATCCAAAAAGGTTGAATATGTCAAAACTGACTTCAGTCAGGTAATCAATTGAAGTTGGATCCGACCTGAACATGTTTTTTGTATATGGAACGGGTTTTGAAACCCCTATCCATAACTAACCAAATGGAACCATCTGCATTCATTAGGTAAGCCGTCCGTTTTAACGCCTGGGCCGACGTAATGAGCTGGGCATTTGGCACCTCACTAGTACCAACCTGGGCATATTTAGCCTGTACCCAGAGTTGGTCCAGGTTATGCCTAAGGTCAGGGAGGGTCTATAGCTTCACCTTCTGGGCCTCCTGGCGCCCAGCTTTATCATTAGGGTTGGTCCCCACTATGATGTCACTTAACCATGACATTACCCTCTCCTCCCAACGGGGCTCAACCACCCTCCAGGGGCTTGCGCAAGGGAATAGTTCTTGTGGGCTGGAGCTAACTTCAAGGCGGCAACGGTCAGTTTGGGTTGAGATCCAGCAGCCTGGGGGAAAAGATTGTGGAAAGCTTTAATCAGATCTTGGGCATGCACACAGTCATGCACTGGAACCCAACTGATTTCTGCAGCGTCAAAACCCTTCCGGGATACCAGGTACTCAAGTCTTCTCTTAACCCGGCGGGAGGCTACTATTTCCTCACTTCCCACTCTGGCGCCCCATCCACGAGATAGACCTCAGGAGTCTCTGGTGGGGGCCCTCAAACAACATCATTTATGGTCTCATGAAACACAGAGAAGATCCAAAATGAAGGGGGGAAATCTATCTGGTATGAGGCATGGCCCACCTTTCTAACAATGCGGTAGGGGCCAATCCTCTTTGGTCCCAGCTTCTTGCATGGCTGCTTGATATGGATGTTATGAGCATCAAGCATTACAAGATCCCCTTCCATGTACGTAGGACCCACTCAGCGCTTCCCATCAGCGTTCTCCATATACGCTTGCATTGCCGCCTCCAAGCTTGTGGAAACCCCCTGGTGGACCTTCTTGATTGACTTGGCAAAGTCCACCACCGCTTCAACCTTAAACCCACAGTGGGCTCCATGTTAAAGGCGAGTTAAAGCCATGGCTGGCATAAAAAGGGGAACAACCAATTGAAGAATGCAACGTTTTGTTGTAACTAAATTGGGCCATAGGAAGGTGAGAAGTCCAATCTGAATGATCCGCGGCAGTGTAACATCGCAGGAACTGCTCCAAGCACTAATTCACTCGTTCAGTCTGCCCATTTGATTGAGGGTGATAGGCAGTCGAACAGAAGGGGTGAATTTGAAGAGTCTTACACAACTCTTCCAAAAAGATGGAGGTACATTGAGGTCCCCAATCACTGATAATCTCTTGGGGAACCCCATGGAGCTCAAACACATGCATGACGAAGAGCCTGGCCATCTAAGCCGCGGTTATTGTAATTCTGCAAGGAATGAAGTGGGCAAACTTCGTAAACCGGTCCACCACCACTATGATTGCATCATAACCATCAGAGACTGGTAAATCCACAATGAAATCCACTGATAGGAAAGTCCAGGGCCCTTCGGCCTTTTGACGGATACCAACAACCCCGCTAAAGGTTGCTGATTGGGTTTCATCTGATTGCAGATCAGACACTCTTTACAATACCGGGCCACCTGATCAGGCAAGCCCTTCTAATTATACGTGCGTCATATTAACTCCAACGTCTTTGCTTTATTAGTATGACCAACGGCGAGTCCATCATGATAGTCCTGGATGATTTTTAGGCGAAGTGGTCCATCAGGAACTCATAGGCGCCCCTGAAACCACACCATCATCCTTTACTTGATAACCCCTGGAGAGATTCTCTTGATTCAAAGCGCTCTTAACAAGTATCATAGTATATTTAACTGCTAGCGGCTGAGAAAGGACTACCCTTCTGAACATACTATATTCCTCCACATTTTCCAAAGGGGCAAGCGCTGCCCACTGGCCAGAAGCGAGGGAAGTTGGGACACAATTTTATTTTACAGAATGATCAACTGGGTGAAGAACTTCTACATCCTTGGGATCAGGCGCTAAAGCAGGGTTGCGGCTCAAAGCATCCACAAAACCATTATCCTTGCCCTTGGTGAACACATACATGAATACGAATTAGCAAGGGCCTCATGCCAACGGGTCTACCATGGGGTTAGGACATGAGGAGCGCGGTAGTAAAGCAAGGCACGGTGGTCTGTACGTACCCAGAGAGGTTAAAATGAGCCATACAAGTGGTGACGCCAATAGGTCAGAGCCTCCACCACTGTCAGTAACTCCTTATTATAAACGGCGTAATTAAACTCTGGAAAAGACATTTTCCTAGAAAAATATCCCACCGGATGCTCTATCCCATCTTCGCCTACTTGTAACAAGGCAGCCGCAATGGCGAAGTTAAGGGCATCAGTAGACACAATGAACTACTTTGAAGGGTCCACATGGCGAAGAATAGACGTGGACAACAGGGTGCACTTCACTGCTTGGAAAGCATCCTCCAAAACGGAGGACCACTGAAGCACCTTGGCACCGCTAGCCTTGTATAAGGGATTTGTCTTCTCAGAAAGATTGGGGGTGAACTCCTTGAGGAACGTACACTCCTCCAAGAAGCTCCTCAATTCCTTAACTGAGGTGGGGGTGGGCCACTCACGAATAGCCTTCTCCTTGTCTGTAGTTATCATATGGCCCTGGTCAAAAACGACGTTGCCCAGAAAAGAGACCTGGGACTTAAAGAATTCACACTTTCTTATCTTCAACATAAGGCTGGCTGCCTTTAACCGCTCCACCACTTGCCAAAGGTGTACTGCATGGGACTCCTGATCAGGGGAAAACACCAGAATGTCATCCATGTAGGCAACCGCGCATACCCTGACAAGTATCCCAACGCAGCATCAATGCGTCATTGAAAGATGGCAGGGGCATTCTTAAGCTCAAAGAGCATGACCCAAAACTAGAAGATTCCCTTCCTGGTGCAGAATGCGGTTAGCCACTCCTGGCCCTTCTTTATCCAGATCTGATTAAAAGCATTGAGGCAATCCAGCTTGGAAAAGACCTTCGCCTTCTCCACATAGTTCACAATCTGTGAATCCAAAAGGGATGGGATGGAGTTCTGGTACAGTAACGTTATTGAGGTTCCCATAGTCCGCACATGGGCGCAGAGGTACCATCAGCCTTCTAAACAAAGAAAATTGGAGATCATACAGGGGAGGTACGCTGGAAAATCGCACCTTTGGCTAACTGATCCTTCACCCACACATCCGACACCTCTTCCTCCCGAACATTCAATGGGTAAATGGGGGAAGATATATGCACCAAATGCACTGTGAGCTTTGAGTCACAAATGAAACTTGGAGTGCTCAGGAAGTGTATTAGAAGATGCTGCATCAAAATAAGATTTCAATCCATCCAAACAGGAAGGTAGAGGAACCACCACAGAGGGCTTCAGCAAAGGGGCAAGATGAAGAGTGTGAACGTTAGGCCAATGGGGCAATTTGACCTGGGCATTATCCTTCAATAGAGGAATAATCATCTTGTGACCATTTAACAAAGACAAGGATAGGGTATTTACTTTCAAATTAGTCCTGACTTCAAACTTTCTCCGCCACTCCACACCCAAAATAATGGGGAACAAGAGGTTTCTGATAGGCTGAAAATGGTCATACAGAAGATAGGCGCCCACCTGGTAGTCCACTAACCCCATGACGTTCAGCGTAGGGATACCTTGAGAAGCCCCACCTTTAACCATACCACCTGGTGAGTAACTCAACATAAGGGAGTCAGCAAGGTCTTGGTCAATTAAATAATTAGAGGCATCGGTATCCACTAAAATAGTTGTGGTTACTTCCCAAAGGGGATGTGAGGGTAGCAGTCAATAAGAACTATCCAGAATGGGATTTATTTTTAGCAGAAAACGCCACTACATCCCCTTAAAATTCTTCCTCTGGCGTGAGCAAGCCTTCAGGGTATGTTTTGTAATCAGAAGGGGGAGGGATAGCTTGCTACTCTTAATACTAAGGCTACATATCCCACCGCACCTTCTGCAGGTGCAAATACAATATTATAAAAAACGAAGTTCACTTTCCACTTCCTGAGTGCACTGGATCATGGTAGGGGTCAAACGTGGGTTCTCAGGGGTAATCTGATATACAGGAATAGGGTCCTCGTCCAATCCATAAGAGATAATATACAGATCAGAGGTAGAGACACAGTTTTCATTATAAAAAGCGTTTTTAGAAGTGAACAATCCTATCACTCGAACAGCAATGGAATGCTGATGTTATCCATGGCCAACACTCCCAGGCTCATCTGCGCTGATTCTGCTGGCATTGGCTGAATGCGCGGGTGAAGAAAGACTTGTTTATTTAATTTGAAATTAATAATTTCGGTGGAAAGTTAGGAATTCATGACTTTTGGACCTTGAAGCATCCATATCCACCAGGTACAAGCAGGAAGGGTGGATACTTTCCAGTTGGAGGCAACCATAATAAAGCTGAGTTGCTCCAATGATCTGGAAAAAGAGGAAACAGTGGAGCAGCTGACCACAGCTGAAGCCCACAACCAGTGCCCACCATTTCCCATTCGGAAAAGTACCACACAGAAAAAGTTTGTGCACATAGAATTAAGAGGTTAGTCAACTAATGTAAGGAGAGTGTCTATAAATCTCCTTTTTTCAGAGTGGTGGTGCTTGGTGAACAGAGCCAACGCATGGAAACTAGCCGTTTGAACCAAAGTTACTAGAGCCCAGAAGAGGGTGCTGGAGCAATGATAGCTCAAGAAAAGACTTGTGATAAGAAACAGCCAAAACTGTCATGGTGCACACTGAGAGAAGGGGTAAATGACCCAGGTTGGAGGGTGCCTGGATGAACCAATTGTGCATGAGGGGTAACCTATCATCTGTAAAATTGTTTAGTGAATGTAGCGCAAGAACTCCTCAAAGGGGTATTCACACAGGATTGTTCTAATATCATAAGCAAAAAACGGAAAAATGGGAAGTTGAATAACAAGGAGTGATTGTCATGGGAACCATAATTAAGCTAAGGTGGGGAAATATGGGGTTTGCAGAAGTGGGCCCAAGCACTGACCCACCAATAAACAAACACTCCCATCCAAAATTGGTTGAATATGCTGAAACTGACTTCACTTGAGTAATTGATTGAAGTTGGTTCCAAACTGAACGTGTTGCTTTGTATATGGAATGGGTTCTATTTTCCCGTTCCTCAACTAACCAAATGGAACTGTCTGCGAATATTAGGTAAACCATCAAATTTAATGCCTGGGCTGACATAAGGGGCTGGGCATTTGGCACCTCACTAGTGCCAACCTGGGCATATTTATCCTGTACCCAGCGTTGGTCTAGGGTATGGCTAAGGTCAAGGAGGGTCTGTAGCTTCATCTTCTGGGTTTCCTGGCACCCAGCCTTATCCTTAGGGTTGGTCCCCACTATGATGTCACTTAACCATGACATGATCCTTCAGATCTTCCTATAATCCCATTAAATTTTTGCGCAGTACCACTGCTATTATGTTGGCTGGAGTTTGACTTTTAGACCAAATTCATCAAATGACACAAACTTGTGAACCTGAAGGACCTCCTCCACAAGTGCCAAGTGTAAATACACCACTATTTGGTTTTAGCTGATCTGCAGTGGTGCTTTTTGTAGGCTCACTAGTAAAACCTGGATCTCTCAGTGCCCAGCAGAATAATGCCTGGAGCCACATGGGGCTTAAGATGCATTTTCTGATAAGGGCAAAAACCTCCCTATAAAGCCCAATGGGTATTTCCACCTCTAACTTGGTGCTTATGATTACATGGGAAGCCGGAGGGGATTAATATAGAACTGACAGCTCTGAGAGCAACCCTTGATATTCATATATCTGCTGAGGGAGGGCCCGGTAACCTTTTTTTGATATTTGTGCACCAGAATTACACTGTCACTATAGGCGAGGTTGACATGCCCATATGCACCAAATCCTTTGGTACTCCACTGAAGGTGAATAAAATTGGGATCCGCTGCCTAAAAATCCAAAGGTCTCCTCCATCATATTAATGACAGCACTGAAGTGTCACATAAATGCAGTTCCAGTTAGAAGGTCATACTTACTGTTCAGTAGCATTATTGCCAAGCTACAACAACAATTGACCCATACTGTAAGGGCAACGCACTGTGCACTCCCTCTGAGACCGTGCTTTTGGCTCCAGCGGTCCTATAAACCATTCAATGATCTACATAAAGTTTCAATGTCAACTTTGCCACCAACTTAGTGGAAACTATGTTTTCTGGATCGCCTGTATCTATTATAGCACGGATTTAATTTTTGGCTACAACAATGTCACAGTATGTATATTCAGAATAAGAAGAATTTTGACTGTTTGATATGTGGACATTTTAAGGATCTCTTTTCCCAAGGAAGCTCATTATCCCCTCACTGATTTTAGGTTATTCTTTACAATAGCGTTCACTGAGAGGGCGACGTTTACTCCTTTTTAGGGAGGCGCATCTGCGGATGTTTTAGAGTGTCAGGAAAAATTTGTTTAAAAAAATTTTAGAGGCATAATGCTTTGGCTGCTCCTGAGGTCCTTTTTCCATCGTGGCCTTGACTTATGATCCTGTCAGTACATTAACCCCTCCAACTGGCTGCTGATATAGTAACTCATCATCATTTTGAGGGACTTCAGCTGAATATATTACTATAGGTTCAGGTGGAACGTTATGGGTTTGGACTGCGGAGGTAAAGAGTCCCATCTCTACTCCACTTCATCTTTTTTATTTTTTAATTTTTATTTGGGAGTACATGAACGGAGACAATGCACTCAAGGGATGGGGTAGGCAAGTAAATGGTAATATTTTCAAAGTGGGTTGCAAATGGAGTTTTTTGATGCTATTTGTACAACCTTGTCATTGCGCCTTGCTGTGGGTTGCTGTTGGGGGAGACTTGGTTGCCTCGTGTAAATGGGCTTTCCATATACATGTTTGTTGCACCATGGAAATTTAAAACATGTGTGAAATGGCCCAAGATGCTACTTGCACACGCTGTTTTTGGTGGAATGGCATTCCCAAACAGCCAGTAGTTAAAGTTTTTGTTTAGACTAAAGTGAAAGTTATTGATGGCCCTAGCTGGGTCAGACCCTTGTGGGCTTGCAATGGCAGCAACTCAGTTATTATGGATCTCCCATAACGCTAAATAAGAATTATCTTGTTACAATCAAGGTCTTGATGCCTTGACCTAGCCTGGAAGAGCCAATCCTCAGCTATGTGGTTGGGATTTGTGGATCATAGCTGTGCTAAGCACATCACTTCTTCCCAGACTCTTACTGCTGTTTTAAATGAAACATACCTGTGGTGCAGCGATTTTTTTTCATTGCACACTGTGCACTTCCTGTGCGTGGCGTTTGAGTGCTCTCCTGTCTGAAAAAGGCGTTGAGCAACTCATAATGCATGGTTGTAATTTTGGGGTGGAGTAGAGGTTCACTCAATATTCTTAAAGTAGTATTATGGAGCTCAGGAGGGTATTTTACTCCCCAGAAGTCCGGTGCTGGGATCAGGGGATGTTTGGTCCCTCATAATTCACATTGGCTTGTGGCGCTGGTTGCCGATAAAGTTTTAGAATTTTCCGTTTTCACCAACGGCGCATTTTTTGAGGTTCAACTTCAATTCTTGATACAATTTTTAGTATTTTAAAATAACGGAGCATCACCTTGGCCTCTGGCGTCACGGCCCATGGCCCTACTAGCCCTGGGCGTGAACCTAGGTAATTTAATACAGTGGTTAGAAATCCAGGGTTCCTAAGTGCTAGGTTTCTGGATATTTAAGTCCTTGCTGCAGATGCCCATGGAGGCGGACTTCCTTCTTTTGAAGTCGCAGCATTGATCCATTTCATGAATATGTTTGCGGCATTGCATTAATGGTCAATTAACCCCATCCTGCCTTCAGAAGTAAAAACCCTTAGTGTGGTGATCCTCGCTGGGGGAGCATGAGCCCCAGAACCAAGGTTATAGTATTGATGTGGGTTTAAAAAGATTGCTAAAGGCAATAGCATGTGCAGGGTACCAAATTTTTTGAGAAAACCATAGTATTGGTTAGGCAACATTTTTCAGCCAGAGAGGTCTTCCTGAACTTCCATTTTGCCACTGTCCTTTGGATATCCTGAAGTAGCTTCTTTTCAACCTCTTGAGTTCTTACACCCGCACTTGTGATGGAGATTCCTTGGTGTTTGACGGGTTTCTTTGGGCAAGGCATCTGAAAGAGTGGTGGTAAATAAAGATGGACTTTTTACACTACAACATTTTGCTTGTGTTTGTGACTTTTCTTTATGTTCTCTTGTTTCTAGGGCCTAGTCGCTTAGCATTTGATAGCACTAAGGCTTGTGATTTGGTTTTGTTGAGTTTGGCTTGTGAGGCTTTTTCATATAGGCTGATTATCTCCTCTACCTTTTTGGAATATGCCTTGGAGGAGACCCCTACCATACAGTCATCTGCGAAGGCCAAAACTCTAAGTGGTTTTTGCCCCTTGCACTCAATACCAGCTAACTATTTCCTTATCACCCTTAGAAGGGGATCAATCTTGAGATTGTACATGATAGGGCTAAGTGGGTCACCTTGATGGAGCCTCTTTATGGTGTGATAGGAGGTGAAATTAATGTAAACCCTAGAAAGAGAGAATGTGGATGACAGCTGATGGTTCACTATCCATGAGATAAAGGGTTTTAGGATGCACTTTTTGTGAAGTATTGCCGCCAAGGATTCCCAGTCTACTCTGTAATATGCCTTAGCTTGGTCTAGAAAGCAGAGAGTGTCCTTGGATGCTCCTCCCAGTGTGTTTGTTACTTGGTGGATGTTGTCCCAAATGCTCTTACCTGGCTTTAAACCATGCTGATGTTGGGTAATGCACTCCTTGGCTTTTTCTGAAAGACGCTTAGCCATTATCTTTCCCATTATCTTCATATCAGCGTTGGATAGAGATATTGGGAGCCAGTTGTTCAGGTCAATACGGTCCCCTTTTTGTTGAGCACTATCATATAGCCTTCTGTGCCTCTTGGAGCCACCCTCCCCTCTTTCAGACTTGAGTTAAAGAGAGATATCATGCACTTCTTTGTTACTTCATAGTGTGCTTTATAGTACTTATAGGGGATGCCGTCTGGCCCTGGTGACTTGTTGTTGGGGAGTTTTCTTAGAACCTGTGCTAGCTCATCTTGCATTATTGGGTCAACAAGGTTGGCTAAGTGCTCGGCGTGGTTTGGGACAACATTGATGATGTAGTTCTTAGCAGCTTCCTCTGTTGGGGCTGCCTTATACAGTTCTGAGTAGTACGAGTGGTTGATGGCTGCTACCTCTTCTGGATTGCTAGTGGTTTGGCCTTCGCATGTTTGGAGTTCAGTGAGACTGGCAATTTTGACCTCATTTTGTAAGTCTGATAGAAAAACTTGGACAGTCGATCCCCCTGAACAGCCCACCTGGCACCTGCTTGGAGAGCCTCCATGTTCATTTGAAGTTGTTTATTTTTCTTGACATTTAGTGTCTGTTTCACCCAATCTCTAGCCCACTGTGGCTAGTAGCCCCTAAGGGGTGAGTAACTTTCCAGATTGTTTAATGCTCTCTGAGCTTTGAAGTATTCTGCTATTTTATTCCTTGTGAGATGGGAGGCTGCATGGGCTGGGGCGGATAGCACTTTCATTTTATAACCTTTTCCACTGCTATAAAGGTTTAAGAGTAAGTGCATTTGGCTAGTCCATCTACATGTTCTTATGTCCGATCTTCTACTTGGACCAGATTCACATTCTTTGGCAGCATCCTTTCCAAAGTTGGTTCTTGGGCGTTTCTTTCTTTGATTGGATACTAATTTTCACCATTCTATAATCTGAAATATGTAGTAGATTGCTGCAAAATCCTCAGCATGTGATTCCAACGACATGGGTATGAGTATCCAATCCAGTCTAGTGGCTCTAATTAGTTGATTATCTACATTATTTGGCCGCGTCAGATTTGGTAAGTATGATTCTGAGAGCGGTTTGGCATCTAGAAGACCTTCTGTTGTCATTAATTGATGTAATTGGTTTGATCCTATTGGCAGGTTTGTGACATTTGGCCATCTGTCACAAGTTCCGTCTAGACAGCAATTAAAGTCCTCTAGGTAAATCATTTCTTCTTGAAGGTTTAAGTCAATTAGGTTCCTCAGAAACTCTTCCCTTTTGTCCGCTTCAACACAGGCATATACTGAAGCGGCCTGATATGATTGATTCCCCCATTTGAAGGCCAGAACTAGAACTCGTCCTTCCAAATGAGAGTAAAAGTTGGTGATTGTTATGGCAGCTGATGCTTTGATTATAAATCCACAAAAGCTGGTCAAGAATGTTTGCAAAGGGAGAAAGAGCCTGGACCACTCTTCATCCTTTCCAGTGGTGCACTTGCTCTCCTGCAAGGAAAGCACGTCCAACGTGGGTTTAGAAGGAGCCCTCGTTTTTATTCAGTGACTTATTGGATGAGAGTCCTGCTATCTTGAGAGTTTCAATCGTTAGAAAACCCAGCAAGCCTGCTATGACTGCATAGGGTCAGATTGACCCTGTGCAGCTGAGTTGGCTTGCTTGTATCTGGACCTAGTTGAGGACCTTTGTAAATGGATTGGGCTGGTGGTGTGCTTGATTGCCATTTTGGTGGCCCAGAGTTCCGATTTAGGCTCTCCATACAGTGAACACTGCTGTCCTCCATCCCGTTGAGGGTTGAGAAACAGTTGGCTTGTGGAACGGTTTTGTTGACTGGTACTTTAATGGAATTGAGCTCCATTGTGTACAGATAGGAAGTTTGCGTTGTTCATTTCTGATTCAAATGCCCACTGCTCATTCTCTTGCGGCTGCTGGGCTGCCTTAGGGGCGGTCATACTAGAAAGAAGCTCTTGTTGTTGCTCAATAATTGCGCTTGGCCACTTCCTCACGAGCTGCTGCTTCCTTCTCTTTCTTCTGCTTCTTCTGCTTGGCCTTCTCCGCCGCCTTTCTAGCCATCTTCGCTTCTTTACATTGCTTTATGGATACTGGCTGGACCACCTCATAATTAGCCTGTGATCCCCCAGAGGCGGGCTGTTAATGAGTCTCCATGATCTATATCCTTCAGACTTTCTCCACACTCAATAAACTTTCTTCCCTCCCATGTCACCGGACAGGCGTTGTTTTTAAGCCCTACTTTGCATCAACTCGTGCATATATGTGTGCTTTTTCTTGGCGGGCTGAGAAAGGCGAGACTATTTCCCCTTTAGGTCTAAGATGTACGCTTTGCGTGAGATTGGTTTGATGCCACCATCAGTATCTATGCTCAGGCTTATCGTTGCTACATCCTTGTCTGTATCCAGGTGAAGCAAGAGGCGGTTTTTCTCCATTTCAAAATATACTAAATCTCCATATGCGCACAGGACGCTTGTTAGTGCTGCCTCCAGGTAGTCCCACTTTTCATTGGTTAAAAGTCCTTCTTTTACTACAAACAAGTTCTCATCATCTGAAAATGGGTGCGTGTGATTGGGATATTAGCTGTAGTTTGTTCAGAATTCTTGCCTACTCTCAGTTTAGTGTAGGTGACTACAAATGGGGCTGTTATGGCTGCATCCGCGGCCTCAGCAGTAGCAAAGCCAAGATCTAAGGTTCCCATTGTGAGTTTTTAGTCAAGATTAAAGCTTCTAGAAGCGTCCTGGGATAGCCTGACATACTGCTTGATATCATAGAGGTTCCTCAACGCCAAAGCTAATGCGCACACCAAATTCACGTGAGGGCTTTGTAAATGCGTGGCTGATGTTGCCAATTCAGTGAAAATCTTGGACCATCTTGAGATAATCACTGTTTGGGACATATAGTCCCTTTTTTTGTACTGCGGTTAAAGTTGAGCAGCTTGGTCTTCTGTCCCATGATGTTCCCCTTCATCGCTGCTGAGTAGGTGTGTGAGTTCAGTGGATTCAGTCGCTTTGTCATCCCCTGATTGGACGGCACAATTAAGTTAAGTTGTGATTGGTTAATCAATTTAGTTACCTGTAAATAAAAGTGATGCTTACTGAAAAATAACTTCCACTTCATCATTTGCCTAGTAGTATTAATCTTGTTGTACATAGTGAACCCAAAGGTTAGGGCAACTTCAGGCAAGGTGGCTAGGGCGACCTCATTCTAAACAATTTACCCCGTAGGGTCCATGTCCTTGGTTCTCATATGATGGCCAGGCAGATAATTTGATTGTTGGCAATTGGCATATTCAGGGCCAGGTTGATGCGTTGACTAATGAAGGTTGGCGTTATTATGCCCAAGTCAGTAGTTGGGATGTTGGTAATTATCATAGCATGTGCAAATTGGAAGTTGAATGGCTGGGGTTAACTAGGTTGAGGGCAAGGCGCACAATTATAATAAGGCTAGGGGTTACTTGGCAGAATCTGAACAGGCAATAAGATTTCCTTAAATAAGAAGGACCAGCAACAGCTGAGGTATGTTTCTAGTCTGTAAGGGCGGAGGAAAGGTAGCGGATAGATGGCGCAAAAATAAACAATTTTGAGCAGATGTATGTCATTATCCAAAATTGGAGTCATGAAATTATAACGCTTGTGGTATGGCTTCACAGTAGAGGTCATGGCAATGCACACATCAGATTTGGATAGAGTCCCCACCCCAATTAGCATGTGGGCTTCTTCTGTAAATCAGTCAGCAAACGTAGTAAGATTTTTGTTATGTCAGAACCCAATGGCCAAGAACTCATACTCCCATAGTGACATCTTAGCGATACATCCAAACAGCCGCAGAACAGTCTCCTTAACCTCATGATTTGTAACAGAACTGCTTGAAAGATAGAAAGTAACTTGGTCAGCACATATAACATCCAGGGAGGATAACAGAAATTTAGCCTTATGCCAACATGAGGCTCCTTCCACCACAAATTTGAATCTTTTGAAAAAGCCATGGATGTTTCCATTGCAGTTGAACAGAGGTAGCTTGTCAATGCAGAACTCCTCCTCCTGCTCTTAACTGCGAGCTTTGGGGTATAATGGGGATTTGATCAAGACCCATAGCTGGGATATTTGCGAGGAGCTGACTTGTAAGACCCAGTGTAACACGGCTGGTTGGCTTCTCTAGGGGTAGTGTAGGTCTCTTTGATGGTTGGAATGCCATCACATGGGGCTTTCTTTGGGTCAAAACATAATAAACCCCAGAGCTACCATCATGAGTTGAGAAGCTCACGCTGCCTGCATGTATGCGAAAAGCTCACCAGCTGGATATCCAGTCTTGTATTCATCATAAAACGATCCTTCTTGAGTGACCCCTTGTTCTTCTGCTTCCCAATGGGGATAAGGTGGGTAAAAGGTAGGTTTTAACTTCCTCTCCGTGAAGTGTAGCCAATCAGTAGCATCATTATGCAATTGGCAAGTTGCCTGTTCTGTTGTCCAAGTATCCACAATTGACTAACCACATTTAAAGCTGATTTTTTTACGCCGTCATGCTCCTTAAGGAGCTCCACATGATTTTTGAGCACTGCGTCCACAATAAATTTGATTTTCACAGTTTATATAATCACAGTGGTTTAAGACAATTCCCCCTTGGCGGAGGCCTATATGCCATGGCTGGTGACTGGAGAATTGCTAATTTTTTGAGACTTGTTCAATGGACCCCTGTAGTGAGAACCACTGCTGTAATTTCAGCTATTTAGGTGTGATATGCCATAAAAGGTTGCACAGGATCAACCAGCTGAGGAACGGACTGATGATATGGAAATCATTGGTTCTCAAAACAAACTTGAAACTATTAATAAAAAAGAAGTCAGTTGCACCAACCACACCACTTTATTTAATATAAATATTTCTACTAGCAGACTCGTTTGCTCTACTTCTTACTTCCTGAAAACAAATCCTCCTTCTTCAATTATCTCCTCTCACTTATTTATCAGCAACGCAGTCAATAAAATAATTTTGCTTAGGCCATTCAGTTCTGCCATATTCTCATTGGCCTTAGCATAATATACTATTCTTAAATTAACTATCACCTATTTTGAGGCGGTCTACTGATTATTCATCATATGTTGAAATCACTTTATTACCTAAATCAAAGGAAATCAAATAGCTATCTATTCTGACTCAATACCTTATCCCAAGGCGCTCAAATATTCATACACTGTAAATCAAGGTCAGAGGATTTTAGCCAATCCGCCATGGTTATTTAGGGCTTATGGTCCAGTCATATCAGAATCTTAACACAATGTATATCTTTACTGGTTAGATTTCAATTAGTAGCTCAACGGCCACTGTTAATATTGAACTAGGACTCCTGATAGAACTATTGGAAAACCCTACTTTATTAAAAACTATTAATGTGTAGCAAGCAGTTATGGATATAAACAGGCTTAGGTTGGTAGAAACCACCTTTGGCCTTCTGGTTTATTTTAACTCCTCAGTGGCATTAAATAGTATTTCATCTAATGCACCAAATGAGCCAGGTAGCTTATTCATATATCTTGCAGAGTAGTATATCGCAAAGGTAAAGCGGAAACTTTACTTAAACAGACGAGAGTAATAATTATTGCTGGAGTCTTCATAATCTAAGACAAGGGGAGCTTCATAGTTGAGGAGTGATAAGTATCCTTCCTTCAGATCAATAACCTCATGAGATTCATCATAAACTGCATACCAATGAGAATATCATGTTGACTGTTGTTTAAGTCAACAGCGGGAGCTGAAAATACTAGCCTGCCAACTCGGATTTACAGGGATTAGTACGCACCTATTGCCTTGGTGTTTTTCAGACTGGCGGTACTGTTACTTGAGTGTATTCAAGGTCTGGGGCGAGCTTGATCTTCTTGATGAGTTGGGACAATACAACATTATTAGGTGATCCCATATCCAAGATAGCTATAAATCAGACCTTCTGAATTACCACTTTCACTTTGGTAATGGTTTCTCCAAACTTTAGTGGAAGGGCTAACATTTCCTAGAGGCGTACACTGCATTGAGCTTTTAAAAAGCTCAGGATACTTTTTTTAAGTCTTCAGAAGACCGTGGATGCTTGAGATGGGTCAGATCTTCATGGAAAGGTACTGATGAGCATCACTGGCTGTATTAATTATCTGGGGGCACCACATAACCTGACTGAGGTAAGTGCCTTTTATGACCTGAGCATCTTCAATAATTTTGGCATTCAACTAGTCCATAATGGTGAGCTTAGCGGGTGAACCTAAAATGTAATAACCTGTGTCCTCATGACCCCTTCATAGTCATCATTGGGTTTGTTTTTTATGAAAACAAGGTGAGTCATTGGTAATGTTTTGCTTTCAGTTACTTTGGGTTGGTCAGCTTTAGAGGTACTTGACCCTAAGACAACCTTCCTTTTACCTGCTCGGCAAGATCAGGGTTCTTCTTGAAGCACATATCCTCAGTATAGCTGTTCTTCCTAAAGTAGTTGCAGCTTGGCTTTTTCACCTTCTTAGGCTTTGCTACTTCCATGGTATACACTCTGGGCTTTCTGGAGACCTTTCGGGAGTTCTCTGGCTTTTTTATGTCAATTACATTTTTCAGGGCTTCCTTGATGTTTAAGACAGAGTTGAAGTTTCGTTTGATGGAAGTAACATGTATGGCTAGGTCAGGAATACTATGTAAACCAGCAAGGATGGAAGCTATGGCATCGTCTAGAGTCAGCATCTTTAAAATCAACAGTGCCTGTCTCTATATAAAAGTGAGCAGCGAATTTGACTAGTGTTTTATTTTGTCTTAGCGCAATTTTCATAAAGACTTTGTTTTTTCTTACTCAGGAACTTCTTTGAGTTAAATTACTTGATAAGCGCCTCTTTAACTTCTCTCCAGGTATCTTGTCTTCCATTTGAGGTACTTTAACCTCTTTTATCATACAGCTTAAACAGGATAAAATATGCTAAACCTTTTGATGATTGATCAACCTTCCATTGAGGCTTCATTGATGTTGAGGAAAAAGAACTATACTTCCTTTGTCAGATGTAAACTTTATCCTAAATGTGGCTTGAAGGTAGTGGCCTCCAATCTGGTAACAACGTGTACTCTGGGAGCTTCAGATTCAGTAACTTCTATTCTTACATGCTAAGTTCAATTTGACACTTGAGTTGACATCTCTGGTCCTGTATAGGTTTGAGATGTTGCTCTATATCTTCCAGGGTAAGTCTTGGCGTGACATCCAAAGATTAACTTCTTCGTTCAAGAACAACTTTATCATTCTACAAGCACTTAACCCAGATGTCCAGATCATAAATTTGTTAACGAGAAGATGAGCAAAAGGTTAAAAAGCGTGTTTTCATCTTTTAATGCCCCAATAAACTTATTCAAGTCCATTTTCATCTCCTTGCATTAGGTGCTTTGAAGAGGCTTGTCAGTCTTGGCTTTTAATTCTTCTATGAGAGCATTACAATGTTTCTTACCTTTGTTGAGGCATTAATAAACCTGTGCAATATCCTATTGATTGTTTGATCAGCCTCTCAAATCGCTCACCATTTTGTTGTTTAGCTCATTAATGGAAAGTATAGACGCCTAAGTTTCACAGTTGTTAAATACTTTTGACCTGGGATACTTGATTAAAGGTATTTTAGGACACCAATGATTACTTAGAGGTTCTATTGGCCTCCATATCAACAATTTGTCATAGGTCTTTCTCTATCCAGGCCTGAAGGGCGGAGATCTGTTATTTTACTTTGTGATGTCTAGTAATAGCTTGAGCTGTTATTAAGCCATGAGCTTCTCTATATTGTCTTCAGTGCTCTTCAGCAAAGGCGTCAAGTTATCTCTTAATATTTTCTTTCAAAACTAAGATGCCTTTTTTAAAGGAGGTTTACAGATTCCTCCACACAATTGATGATACCGGAAGCAATAGTTTCCATTTGATTATGGAGATGAATAATATAGGAAAGGTTACTTTAATGAATTATTAGACTTCTCTTTTACTTTGTGATACTCTCTTATATAGCTGCTTGTAGGCCATCCACAAGGCCCTTTGGGTATTAATGTGATGGTAGAGTTCCTCGTATTGGACTTCTAGTAAATGCATTATAAGATAAAGCGTGGGGTGTACAACTTGCAAAATGTATCAAGAGAGATTCATAGTTGTCTCATATTTTTCAGTGAGAGAACTAGATTTATGCAAGTTCTTAAGAGATCTGTCTACGGCGGATGCCTCTGAGGTTGCCTTTAAATCTTCTTGTTAATGGCTCTAAGAAGTAACTCATTAGATCCTTTGTTAGAGATACAAGTAAAATGCTGATTTTTGGGATCTTCTTAAGATTTTCTTGAACTTCTTCACATGTGACAATTGGTGGAATTTCAACTGAACATCTTATTCACCATTTCCGTTTTGAACCCAGTGGGTTATCTTATCAAATGGGTTATGTTACATAGGGCAATCAATTAGTTGCAGGTGATATTAAGCGTTGGCTGAGTCCTGTAGTGAGACCAACATGTAGGGCTCCCTATTTTGGCTTGATCGTGCTGTGCCCAGGAAGCCCAAAAGACAATACTTGTAGCCAACTGAGTCACAAAACAAGTATATTTTCATTTCAAAAGGGTTCCAAGTCAACTCTTAAGCCCCATCAGCTAGAGTATCCATTCTATGGTAAGTACAGTGAAATGGACTTATTGAATTCAAGTACCAAAATAAGATTTAGAATTAAAGAAGTATCTTATTATAGTTTAAATCAAGTCTTTTATATGTCACAATTAACAATAAAAACCTCAAAAGTAGGATTACTAATACTAATGTGGGGGACATCTGGAAGGGAGGCTCTTGTTCAGGCGATACATTCCTGCTGGTATAATGACTTTGTATCATATGTTTGAGAGGGCAAAATTGTGGGTTGAATAACCATGTCAGATGAGACTGAGGGTTACTTAGATTGATCATTCAGAATTTTCTTGATTCTTACTCTTTTTGATCTGTCTTAATTTCTTGACTTGAGTGTCACTAAAGGTAGTTGTCTCCTGACCTTCTGATGATCCATCATTTTGATGTGGCATGAATTATCATGGGAAATCTTCTACTTGAACTTGTCAATCAGAGTTTTCCTAAAGCCTAATAGAGCTATGATGACTATTGATTTTTCAGGGCAAGATAACAAGGTAATTGATTTAATCCCCTTCTTGGTCTAGGTGTTGATTCACCTGAGGGAGTTGAAAGGTCAATATTCTTCCAATAGTGCCCAATATCAGAATATTCAACAGGGTAAAACGGTATGTGGAAAACAGGGGGGGGCAGCCGCCACCCATTTCTCTTTCAGGATATGCCCTAGGTCAGAGATCTGGATAAGGGGAATATCCTTAGGGTTTAACCCTTCTTGGTCCTAAAGGGGTGCATAACCCTGTCCAGCCTGATGGCTGGAGCTAAGGGCCTTGCATCACCATTTCCTAAAGGGACAAGGTCTACTCCTCCTTCTGGGGCCTTGGCCAAGGAATAGTTCTTGTGTGGTATAGGGAGCTTAATGGATGAAATGGCTTCCTTCCGGGTAAAGGCAACTGTGGGTGCCTCGGGTTTGCCTTGTGAAACTTGGCAATCAACTCTTGACAGCTTTTACAATCCTTTGATGGAACCCACCTACCTTTTTTTTAGTACTAGATGGTGAACCCAACTACCTTTATAAGATGGAAACCCTTTCATGAAACCAAGTACTGCAAACTGCGTTTGACTCTCCAAGAGTTCAAGATTTACTCCACTTCAAACTCTGGTGCACCCTATAAATGATGGGATCTACATCCACAGGCTTCTGTCCTAAAAACGGCAATAAGAAGGAGGCGTGAAAGGAGTTATGAATATTCCAGTGGGAGGGAAGTTCCGCGTGGAAGAATCCATTATTCAGCACCTAGGAAATAGAGAACGTGCCTGCCCACTTACAGGACAACTTACGGTATGGTACTTTGAGGTGCAAATTCTTGGTGTCAACTATGACAAATTTACCAACTTGAAATTCTGGGGCCACGTAGCGCTTTTTGTCAGAAAAATTATTTGGCATCATTAGTTGATCTGGTAAACTAATGTTGGACTTAATACACCTTCAAATGTGTTAAAAAAATATGTCTGAAGCTGTGGTATTACTGCATATTTTGGCCCAAGGGTGAAGAAAGTATTAGATTCAAGTTAGGATACATAGGTGATACCCATGTGGAGGCGTGTAAGGAATTATTTTACAAAAGCTGAGCCAAAGAGAGATTTGTTTCTGAATTTTCTGGGAGCTAATAGCATAGCATTGAAAACAAAGCTCTAAATACTGATTAATATGTTTAGTATATCCATCTGATTGATGGTGGTACGCTGATGATCTGCAGGGCTTGATCTTCAGCATGTAACACAAGTCCTCATAGAATTAGGATGAACTGGCCCAATATCACTGATTACCTCCTGAGGTAAACCAAACAAAGAAAAATATGAGATACAAACAGCGCCAATCTCTTCCACTGAAATATATGTCAATCAGGGGATGAAGATGACATCTTTTATGAAGCGATCCACCACCACCATGAATGCATCATACCACTGGGCACTGACAGTCCCACAATGAAGTCCAAAGAGATTGAGGTCCATGGCCTTTCAGACTGTCAGAGAGGGTGAAGGAGCCCATTTCGCCCTGTACGGTCATATTTAATTAAGCACATGTTAAACAGCCTTCATTCAATGGGTAAACATCCTTTGTAAGGCTGTTGTTGAGTAGTTGACTGGACCTAATCGGCAGATATTTGATATTGCAAAAAAATAAAATATGCTTATTTATTATAGATCATATCGGATATCAATGATTATGGATCAGGAATATCCTAAGCTTATGTAAATCTTGAGATCCGTGGCCTAGAGATTCCACTTAATAATATTTGACTATGATGACATGGTCTCAAGAGCTTTGTTTGTTAGATCAGACTTAACAATAATAGTTGACTTGATGACTCGGACACATGGCTTTGTTGGTCTATGTCAAAAATTAGTTTTTAAAGTTGATTGATATTTCAATAAAATTAATTACTAATTAGTGGTACAAATCGCCTTGGTATGCGCTGCCAACTGCTTGAGAAGAGCATCAATTTAGCTATTTGCAGTTGCATCAAAAACGTTGTCTTGAGAATATTGACAAAATTGACACTGACCCTGAGGCCATGTAAGACTCCCTGAGTTTAAAGGATCATAGGCCCTCAAATGAACATTATACCTGTTCCACTGTCCAAGTGCCATTGAAATTCAGGTGTCATGGGTAAGCTATGGTGAACATCAAACCCTATAAATTATCTCCATGTTGATAATAATAAAGAACAATCAACTATTACCACAAATTCATAGTTTAATTTATAATTTTTTCATGTCTAATACTTTATGTTGTATTAAGTTGAGAATTTACTTAAATAAGTAAGATCAGGGCAGCATGCCATCGTCCAAGTAACGACAGAGGAATAAAACTTTAAATTTCTATAACCAAGGAGTTATATATTAAGCTATAGTTAACGTCTTTCTATTGTCGCCACACAATAGACGTTCAAAACTCCACCATAACGCAGAAGAAGAACCAGACATCTGAAGTAGACCAAAAACTTCAACAAGTGGCACTCATGGCTGAGAACGCAGATGGTAAACAAGCCAAGAAGGGGTGCAATCCCAATCATTTATTCAGAATCATAACAGGCCCAATAAGAATACTGAAATGACTTTGTCTCAGATTAATTGGAATGATGTACCCATCATTACCTACCCCAATGAACCCATTTCATCTGAAGAGCTGGAACATCTTGAACATCAGTTGTTAAGAGGGTATCAAATGGGACAAGGGCCCGCAGACAATAGTAGTAATCCTTTTTATTGACAACGACAGCAAGATGTGTTGTGGATGAGATATCTAGCTCATCATCAATTGAGTTTAGCTCAAATCCAAAACAATTTAATTGTGATAGAAAATATCACCCAATAATTCATTGAATTTGTACATCCCACCTCCAGAAATTCTCAGATAACAATTGCCCACCATCATGTGGCCATTACCAAGTTGGTAAACTTCTCATGCAACTTCAACCGGGCGGGCCTAATCTTGTATGAGTGATTGGAAGCCAACTTTGTTGAGGTCCGTTCAAGTTTGGAGACAAATTATAAAATTTAGCCAATTAAGCTAATGACCAGGTAGCAGAATTAGCACAATAGCTAAACAAAAGATTGCATCCCATATTTGATAATTTCTTAGAGAAGGAGGAATTACTGAATCTTGGTTTAGCAATATCAGACTTCCATTAATGTTTTGGAGTTCATGAGGCTTAATCATGAAGCCCAAGAGGTGCAATTAAACCATAATGATGAATTTTTTGACCAGTATCAATAACTAAGCTGTAAATTTATTAGATGACTGCTAAATACACAGAATAAATTAACTACTGGCACACACAATCTGAAGGCCAACGTGTGGAGAATAAAAATCAAGACTCTATTGATCATCTTAATTGACAGATCGATAATATCAATGAGGATGTTACTACTATTAATAAGTCAAGCAATATTCTTTAGGAAGAAGTAAACCAGTGCAAGAAGGCAATTAAGGAAAAGGACCAAGTGATTTCCACCTTGCAACTACAAACTACTAGCTTGAATGGCAATTGCAAAATTAAAGTTAAGAAATCAAAAATTATGTCAATTGAAGATGAAAACAGCGATCAAATCTGAGCTCTGGATGACAGGCGTTGTCAATGTGCCACAAACCATTCACTGAAAACTCTTCCAAATATTATGAGGATGAAGCTATGATATAGCTACTGAAATGGACGCTGGGCCACGTTGACAAATGCCTAGCAATATGGTTGCTTTGGCCAACACCAACATCTCAACCCATGGTGCAGTGTCTCAGCGCCCTAATACGCCTGGCTCAAGTCAACTAAGAAGTAATGTGATAACTATGGATGGGAAAGTGATAATTTTAAACCAGAAAACCTGTCTGCTTTTGACATGAATGGAAGTATAACCACATCTGTCAAACTCTTTGAAATGGCCATGTATTGGTCCAGTGACTGTAAAAAAGCATCCACTATGATCAACTGCTTGGATGTGTGGAGCATTGAGTTTATTATGCTTCACATTGACAAAAACCCAACCTACACCAAAGTCAAAGAGGCTGTGCTTCATGAATTTTGCGGTCCAGAAAAAATATCAACTAGAAAATCTAAGTTTATGATCATTTACTTTAAGAAAGATGAAGCAATTGACAAATTTGCGTATTGATCTATCACAAAGCTCAAGTTTTTTTAGGTGCAAAGGCTATGGTCGATTTTGATGCCAAGATTGCACTAGAACATGCAGTAGAACCTTACAAATATTTTTAAACACTTTAAAGACTGCTTTGTGTAAAACCTTGTAACATTTGAATTGGTTATTTATCTGAGCAGATGTTCAAAAAATTACGGCCCTCCTAATACTGGGTACAGATCAGGACCTGCTGCCACTTCTGGAAAGCCCTTAAAAACCAATTGAAGATTGACAGTGATCCACCTGTAAAAAATGAGCAAAACTCAAATATAAGGGCCCCACGCCCAATAAATGAGATTACTTGCTTTAATTGCAATTGTAAAGGACACTTTGCTTCCTGATGCCATCAGCAAAATGTCAATTTAGTCATTTCAGATAACGCACAGGAGAATGGAAAAGAACAAGCACAATAGATGTGAGATTCTCTATTGTGCTGGAAACACCAGTTCACCTGATTGACAATAAATTGCAGGCCACGGGCTTCATTTAACAATGAAATGAATTCTATTTTAGTATAAAATGAAGATTCTTTGAATGTACATGCGGTAACTCTCTCTCAGAGTAAGGATGTCATACCTGAAGATTCTGAAGTAGTCACTAAACCATATTTGCAACAAATACTTGAGAATATTCCAGCCAAAGGGCCGAGCAATGCAGCAGATACCCTAATCCTGAAAGGGGTGAATATAGCTATGCCAATTGACACATTCATCAATGAATGTCCCATTATTGGAAGTACTCTGAAGCACACTCTTAACTCCCTTGATTCTTCCAATATTCAAAAAGTAAACTCTATTAATTTTTATTACTCTGAGTGCACTTACTTAAAATTCTGGTTAACAATATCAGAGTTGCAGCTATTGTTGATAGCGGAGCACCTATAAACATTGTTTCAACGAAGTTGGTAAAGAAATTGAAATTAGCTCTGGACATTTACCACCATTAAAAGTGGGACTGCAGGCCTAGCAGCACTAAGAGTGAAGGAGCTTACAGTGCCTTGCCACTGCGATTTGGTGCTTTAATAGTAGCCACACCCACAATAGTTCTTCCAAAAGCCAATTATTATATATTAATTGGGACTAGTTTTTAAATGGCCTATGGGATATAATGCAATTTTAAAGAGAACATCTTGACAATATTGGGCCAATATCTTCCAATGTATTACTCTTGTGACAATACAAAGCCCATGAGCCATCTCAAAACTTTATTGCTATATATTATGCCAATGGGATAATACCAGTAGAATATTTTGTGGGGAAATCAAAGCCACGCCATGCCAACTGCCATAAACAAAAATTGAGGAATACCTCTACGTTTGAGTAAGGATGAAACAATAGCTCAATGCCATCAACTGGTTATGAGGACTGGGACAACACTGGATATTCCAGAAGAACTATACGGGAGGTTGTATCCCCGTGGCTTCATTCTCAAATTGAAACTAGTGTGGCATCTGGAATAATTTTATATGGGCACAGTAAAATTGATGTCCCATATGCAAATTTTACCAGCTAAAGTATTAAGGTCAAGAAATATCAAGTAGTCACATTTGTGCATCTGTTTCTGAGGGACGAGTTAAAATTAGCTGCAAAATTGGTGACTTATCCAAGTTTGGCTTACTGACCAAAACCCTTAGGGCACAAACTGTAATTCCTCAATAATCGTTTACTGGATTATCAGAACAACAGAAGTATGAAGCACTAAGGTTGTTTGGATGATACTCTGGACCGTATGGGAGGGGCGAAGTATATTACTGCAATGGACCTTATCTCAGGATATTGGCGAATTGAACTTCCTCAAGAGGAGAAGGAAAAGTGATTGATGATTGCTGATTAAGGGCTGTTCCAACTGACACACATGCCACAGGGGCTGTGCAATGCTCCGGCAACCTTTCAGCGCACAATGGACACAATTTTGGGGGACCTAAATTTATCCTGCATACTGGTGTACCTGGATGATATCAATGTCTTTTCACAAAAGTTTTCTAAACATCTGGAGCACCTTGAACATGCGTTCAAATGGCTGTTGAAGGTCAACCTGAAGATAAAACCTAGAATTTGTCTATTTTTAAAGAAAAATTGGAATATCTTGGGTTTGTCATTGATTCCAAGGGCTTGCAGCTTCAACCTCAAAAGGTATAGCGATTAACAAAATGCAACCTCTAATGAGTATGAGGGATGGTTTGTATTCTTAGGCATGGTAGGATAATATTGAAGATTCATAGAAGGGTTTGCAAGGATTGCTATGCCCCTATTCCATTTACTACAAGGAGGAGTTCGTTTTTGCTGGGCAGATGAGTGCCAACAAGACTTTAAGGCTTTTAAAATCAAAATGAGCACAGCGCCTATCCTCCAATATCCTGATTTTAGCAGTTTTTATCATACAAACAGACGCCTCAATGGCTGCGATTGGTGGTGTGCTATCTTATATTGAGGGTGATGTCCAGGAGCATCCAGTTGCTTATTGCATCAGGACGCTGAATAAGCATGAGCATAATTATATGGTGAACGAGCAATAATGTTTGGCTGTCATCTACGCTTGTAAACAATTTTGGGTTTACATTCATGGCACCAAGTTTCAAGTAGTGACGGATCACAGCTCATTATGATGGCTCCACAATCTCAAGGAACCTGAGGGATGATTTATCTGCTGGGTCCTGAAATTACAAGCGTACAATTATGAAATTATCATAGGGCTGGAGTGGCCCATTAAAATGCAGATGGACTATCGCAACTTCCTATTATAACTGTCCTGAGCAGTTTGGCTGATGATCTTCATGAAAAAAATGATTACTTGAAAGTATGGAGATGAGCCACCTGAAGTACAAAAGACGATCAAAAAAGTAATAACTGACACAAAATATTGGAATGAAGTTTTATACAAGCTCAAGCCCGAGGGGCAGCGCCAAAACTTTCCCAAAACCTTGTAAATGAATGGAGATTATTACACAAGCACACAAAGCCGTCAGGCACGGAGGATTGACCAAAAAAGTAGAATTTATTCAATTGAGTTACTATTTAGATTCATGCAAATCAATATTCAAGACCTGCTCAATAAATGTCATTCATGCTAAATTGTAAAGCTTATGAAGTTGGATGTAAAATGTCATTTGATCAACCCTGAATGGTCCTGGCATACCATGTTGATTGATGTAGTTGTCCCTTTGCCTGTGAGTAGCCTAGGCAACAAAAAAATAATTGTTGCTATTGAACATATGACAAAATGGGTGGAAGTGAAAGCAATTTGAGACTTTAAGGCTCTAAAGACTGCCAAATTCATTATGTATAATATCAACTATAAGCATAGATGCCCCCAGAAGACCTTGATGGACAATGGCACGAATTTTACTGCCCAGATGGTACATCATTTAGCTGCGTTGATGTCTATCAAAGGGAGTGTTGTCAACACCATACCATCCAGATAAAAATGGTATGGTAGAACGAGTGAATGAAACTTTATTCAGCATATTATGCAAAAATGCAGCCTTGGCGCCTGTGCAAAGGGCAACTTCAATTAGTGCTACCATGTTTTTATACAATATCTGAAACTACAGCAGCACAGGCCACTCTCCATTTTGACTTTTGTATGGTAGACAGCCTGCTCTGCCTCTATTATTATATTCAGTACTCAGTTCAACTAAAACAATTAGCCCAAATAATTATGTTGAGCAACTAGGGAAGACCTTAATCAAGTTGCAATCTGAAGCCTATCAAAATTTAATTAATTAAAAACTAGTCAGAAGAGCTATGATTATGCTAAATGAGCTACGGTGACTAAGTTCAAAGAAGGAGACTTAGTAGTATATTGTGACACTCATAGCGCAGGCTGCGCACATAAGCTGGCCTTGCTAAGGAAAGGTCCATTTATTATATTAGAAAAATCGCCTGAAGATGTATAAACTATTAAGGATCAAGGTGGCTGGGTTTTATAATAAGTACCACTAAGTTAATTCATCTGCATTATAAAGTTAAATTACAAAAAAGAAAAGAAAAAATATATAATGAACAAAATAAAATAAACATAATTATATAATAAAAATAAAAAGAGAAAAAAATAAAAAAATAATAATTAAAAAACGTAAATATTTAATTTAGAGATTTGATGCCTTGCCGTCACTAGAACCAGGTAACCATTCTTTGAGAGGGAAAGGAGAGTGTGATTGAACTTGATTGCCTTTACTGGAATTGGAGAAATGTTAATCTCATACAAGTCTCGACTAATTACACCCTGTTGGAGATTCACTAAACCTAAGAAATCTCGGAACCAGGGATGCTGGCCTTATTGGCTTAATAAAGACCATTGAACTAAAGGGAACGACCATTGGAAGGGACTTCAAATTGGCAAGGAAGGTTCAATTTGGGAGTAAATGCTGCAGAAAGGAAGATACAGTTGTCAAGAAGGCTCTCAAGGCAGGGGTAAACTGGGGAGAGGAACGCTTTCACGTGAAACATCTGTGCATGGGCCTCATTTAATACCCTTCACATGTCAGGCATGGTATTAGTGGGAATCAAGGAAGTAGGGAAGCACATGCACACTCCAAGAAGAGCCATCTGTGGGACATACTTTTGGGAAGCCCTTTTGCCAAGCTTTTGCAAAAGGCTCGGTATAACACCAGGATGTGCTGATCTTTTAAAATCTAAGTCTTGAGGCTCAACGGGATGTGTAAATCAGTATTACTGAAGCGGAATCACATTAAAGCCTAGAAACTGAGTTAGAAAAATTAAGAGCCTGGTTGGCCTCAAAAATATTGTATGCAGCAATTTCAGGGCTGGTAGAAAGTGCAGATGACAAGTAGGCATTTACAAGTTCCAACATTAACTTGAGCTCAAGATCAAATGAAGCCACACTGCCCATGCGTAAGGAGAAAGCAAGATTGCTGGAAGGGAAGATGAAAAAAGGGAAAACAAGAAGTCAGGAAGGAGGCCCCATACAAAGTGAATTGGTGCTAGATAAGGGTTTCTTGGGGCTGACTGGCTTCAGAAGGCTGAAGAGTTAAAGAATGAGTCAAAAGAGGATCCCGTTTGACCCATCAGGATGTTCAATGGACAGTACTTGAAGCCCAGTGGGCCTGATTGGGCTCATCAATTTATGAAGTCACTGCAGGGTGTGAAGCCAAACTCTCAGGTACCATGGAAGCGTAGCTGATCAATCCATCTTGAGAAATCTTGGGCAAAACGCCCAAGTTGACCCTAGCGCACCCCTTGGACTTGCTCATTCTTAGAAAGACTCATCTGTCTGAGGCAGAAAGGCTATTGATATATTGTTCATATTTTGATGAGCGAAAAAAGCCAGACATTGTGACCCATAAAGAAGGGTACCCGCCGCTAATGTCCAGTCAAGATGGGGGATGAGTTAAGTAAGTGACTGGACCTAATTATCAAATATTGATAGGTACATAATACTGTTAACATGCTTAATTTATTATGGATCATATCAGATATCAGTCATTATGGATCAGGAATATTGTAAGCTTATGCAAAGCTTGGGATCTGAGGCCTAGAGATTCCACTTAATAATATTTGACTATAATTATATAGGCTTGAGGGCTTTGTTGGTTAGGTTGGGCTTAAAATTAATAGTTAACTTGATGACTTGAGCACGTGGGCTTTGTTGGTTTATGTCAAAAATTAGTTTTTTATGTTGATTGATCTTTCAATTTAAATTAATTACTAATTAGTGGTACAAATCGCCTTGGTATGTGCTGCCAACTGCTTGAGAAGAGCATCAATTTAACTGTTTGCAGATGCATCAGAAACGCTCTCTTAAGAATATTGACTAATTGACACTGACCCTGAGGCCATGCGAGATGCCCTGAGTTGAAAAATTTGTAGACCCTCAAATGAACATTGTACATGTTCCTCTGGTCAAGTGCTATTGAAAATGAGGCGTCATGGGTAAGATGTGGTTAACATTGAACCCTATAATTTATCTCCAAGTTGATACTAATAAAGCGCAATCAACTTTTACCATAAATTCCTAGTTTAATCTATACGCTTTTTTTGTTTGGTACTTTACATTGTATCACACTGAGATTTTACTTGCGATCAGTAAAATCAGGGCAGCGTGCCATCTTCCAAGTAATGACAGAGAAATATGACTTCAAAGTGCTATTACCAAGGAGTTATATCTTAAACTATAGTCACCATCTGGTCTACTGTCGCCACACAATAAACTTTCAAAACTCCACCATACCGCAGAAGAAGAACCAGCCATCTGAAATAGGTCAAAACTTCAACAGCTGTTCTAATCAAACTCATGATTATTAGGTTAATGCATTTCTTCACGCAAGAGTGTTTCATAGTGGGAGGTTCATGATGTTCCCTTATGATGGGGGGAAGTAGGGCAGAAAGAACCCATACTTTGTCATGGAATTGAATTGCCGCATCCTTTTGATAATACCATCCAGATGTGGCCATACCAACAAAAATCTCAGACATAAGGTCAAGACCATCAGAATCAGCTGCTTGTAAAGCAAACACTTTGTCCAAGATATAACCCTCTTTAATGGAGATATTTTTAGCAAAAGCGTCTAGTTCTTAATTCATCTACAGACTAAGTAGTGGGGCGATGCTTTTGGATTTGACAGCTTGAAGCTTGGGTTTGAATTTGTTTGGGTTTGGGGTGTGGAGTGGAGGGAGCTACCATGACAATGGATGGTGGAGGAGGCGTCATAAATTTTCAGGTGGGATGACTGCAACTGGCGCAGAGTTGCAAATATTAACATGTCCCATTGCAGGCTTGCAACTAAGGATGCCTCTTATATATTTGTGGAACCTTTACAAACTCATATCTGAAACTGAAACTCAAGGAGTCCAGATGAGGTTTAGTTTTTCAGTGAGCCAGCTTCTATTGCTTTCTATAGTAAATGAGTGACATGTGGTCAGTGTGCACCACTACTGTATGCTAGGCCCATTGTAAGAGATACCGCTGATGCAACAGAGATCAAGAAACAACAGTTAACTCTTTATCATATATGGCTAAAAACGCTCAGAAATGCCAAACTTCCTTGTGAAGTACGCCATAAAATGTTCTTTCCCTCATGTTTTTGTAACAAGTCATCTTTCACTGCAGTACCTGAGGCGTCGCATGGCACAATAAAAGGATTGTCCCAATCAGAATGACGCAAATAGGAGTAGAGGTCAAGATCTCTTTTATTACTTAAAAGCCTTTGGGCACTCTGGTGTCTAAACAAAAGTGGATTCTTACCAGTAAGAGGTATAATGGGGATGCAAGATCGGAGATGACCGGCTAAACTTTTATAAAAAAGTGAAATATCTCAAAAGCTACACAGCTACTTTTTTGTCACGAGAGTAAGCAAAAAGAGAATTGCTTCTTACTCTGCGGGTGTAATTGCATAGCCATCCTTAAGTACTAGACACCAAAGAATAGCACTTCTATCTTGTAAAATTTGCACTTGGATGGCTTTACAACTAGCTCAGCTTTATGTAGGGCTGCCACCATGGCCACCGAATTTTGTCATGCTGTTCAGCGTTAAGAAAGGGAGTTAAATGTCATCAAAGTATGCTATTGCGCAGGAGAACCTGAGGTACCTTAAAGATTCGCCAACGCGGCACTAAAACACCGCTGGCGCATTTTTTAGACCAAATGACATAATATTTATCTGAGAATCGCCATATTGTGTTAAGATAATAGTCAGTCATTACTGGCCAGAATTTACCCGCACTTGATGAATGTATTAAACAGATAAAGCTTAGAAAGTTTTTTGACTTGGAAATGACCTGGTAAATGGCAGCTTCTAAAGGGAGGGGATATGAATCTGGTAATGAGACGTTATTCAGGTAGCTATAGTCCACAAAGGGTCACAGTGTGCCATCTAGTTTCTTGGATAAAACCACTGGGGATGATAGGGAGGAGGTTTTCTTGATCATTACCCCTTAGCCATTATTTCATCAATCCATATATTGAGGGCTTGATCTGTCACAGATACAGCTAAGAAGAACTAGACTGAGCTCCCAGTCAGGGTGCGCTAGCCCAGTGGAGGCCCCAGAATTACAAAGGCATAGCGGTTTGGACGACTATTCTAAGTGGGGATCTACTGGAAACGTGAGAGAAGCAAACGTTCAGTAACGTACTAAAGGCCCCCAAGGCAAACCAGATGGTTGTATTGGGGGCAACCTTGAGTCTTGCATGGGCAACCCCCAAGGGCGGGAAAGGCAGGGAGGACGATGATTCCTCCAGGGTTCACAGTTGCTGCCCTTCAGATTCCACATTGGGGCTTGCGCGCCAGTGGGAGGCAGCACAGAGGCTGCCATGTTATAGGGATTGTGGGTAGAAATGTGATAAATCCCATGTGAGGGGCTGAGACCAAGGTTCCCTTGAAGGGGACACTCTAGGTCCCACTGGTGAGCTGGACCCCCAGTGGCAGGGGTGGCTGTGAGAGCCAAACCCATACATGGTGGGCCAGGGATGCCTTGGGGCTGCTCCAACTGGGGAGCAGGTTCAGCAGACTTGGCGCCCAAACAAATGGAAGGGCCTCCATTTAATGGACGCGTGGAAATAAATTGAACAGTGGGTTTTCCATTGGGAGTGGGATGGATGATCATGTCTATGATCTGCTGCTGCATGGTGGGATTGAGTGACCAGATAATCCAGTTGGCGAACATCAGTAAAAGGATTTGGGCAATGGCGCGCTTCATCAGATCAATTGATGGAATCTTTTTAAAGGTTGTGTTAAATCATACGGAGTCCACACCAAACTAGGCGAATTATCAGATTTAATTTGACAAAGGCAAAAAATAATGAAATGACAACTGCCCTCAGTGGGGCCAGTTGTCTTTTAAATGGTGCGATAGGAATGGGGAAGTATTAGGGGATTGTCATTGGGGAATGGGAAAGGGATTTGGTTGACTGGCTTGTAGGGGTAAAAGGTGTCTTCCAATTCAGCAAAAGCTTGAAAAATTTTGCAAATTTCTTCAACTTCTTGTGACCAAGCCAAATTGATACTGCTGATCCGGGTCCTAATGACTCAAATTGGCCTGTTTGCATGGCTGGAGAATTCCGGATTTGTCTTGGAAGGCAGGGGTCCATGGATTGGGTTCATTGCAATATGGGCTGCTCCCATTATTAAGCGGCTAGTATAATCCAAACTTCCTGGATCTGTTTTAAAACATGGGACCTGATGATCCAAGCTGTTTAGAGCTGGGTTTGTGATCTGAGCCATGTTCCGATCTGGCTTCCAAAGCAGGCCATCCCGGACCAGCTCCCCCAGTCCAGAAATGACTGCCCAGGCTCCAACATTGGGGTTTTCCATTTTCCCAATTTTTAGCCATGGTTTGCCTAGGGAGCGGGTGGCCTCAAGGCCCTCTCCCTGCCACCTGATGTGAGCCATCTCCCTGCAGACCCCTTCTGTCAATCCTACTAGGATTGAAGAGGGGGAAGGAGTGAGAGTGGGATGTCTTTGGGGAGGAAAGCCATCACCAAGCGCTCATCTATCACGTGGGCGAGGTCACCCAGCAGTGACAGAGGGTCCACGGGAGCCTTGGGGCCCCTCTTCATCCAGAAAGGGTGCTGAACCCTATCCAGTTTCAAGGTCTGGTCCCCAAGACTTACATGATCCTCCTGTCCTGTATAAGGTTACAATGGGCAGTTGATTTTAATGAGATCAACAGTCAACTGGAAACTCAGTTTTTACTCTAAATGTTTAGAAAGGCGGTTGGCATTTTCCACGTTGAGCACAGATTTGTAAGTTTCCAGGATTTGTGGCATAGTGGGAAGGTCAAGTGTAAATTCAAAGGCGGAGTACTATACTACTGCTTCCACGCAAACTGTGTCTAAAGTTGATATTAAAGGGATCTTCCTCAGAGTAGGTATGTGTGGTAAATGCCAGAAGTTTTCGTTAAGGATCAGGCTCACAAATAAGCGGTGCCACCAACCAACCCCCAGGATCACTGGAAACAACAACACAGGGTAGTGGAAAATGGACTACAAACTCATATTCATGTTCCCTGAACTTGAGAGGCTTACAGAGTGACAGTGTGACCATAGGGATGCTGGATGTACTTAAAGACAAAATCTCCAGTAGTAAATGGTAGATTAAAGACTAAACTACCTTCAGGTTAATGAAGTCTCAGTTGCACGGGTGTCCACTAAGGTATTTAATGTGATTTTCTGCTGTCCAACAATAATATAAATTAAAATGAAAAGCATAATCATATTTATTTAGCTTAGTGAGGGAACACACGCGAGTTTCTGATTGTTTATTCACAAGGGGGGCTGGCTTTGCTCAGATTAAGGCTAAAACTGAGTGGTCATAGATGCTGCTCACACATATGATAAAGAAATTCGCCTCGTGATTTAATGGACAAGAAGAGGGCTGCAACTCTGACAGATCCTCATAATTGGGATTCTTCTGGCGTTAAGCTTCAATATGGTCTACTATAGAGCTATTGTAGGGATATAGCTGGTTCCTTTGGATCTATTTTGATTACTGCCTTGCTCATTGGAATTTAAGTGATATCATTTCCTCAAAAGTTAAACTTCAAGTTCCACTTCCTCTTTTTCTACTTCAGCTAATTTCGCTTCCTCCTCCTCCCTCTCCTTTATCTATTGGTATAAAAGCGTGAAAAATAGCATTGGAGAGGGGAAATACCCTAAGGATTTTTTATGAGGTTCAACTGTTTTTAAACATTTAAAATAAGAGAGCAATGAAAGGAGGCCCTCTGAATGGCGCTTCCTGGGTGAGATCAGTTCATTGAGCGATAGAATGGGTGTAAACCAAGATAAGGGAAAAAAGTAAGCAGCTTTCATCATGGTTTTTCATGTACCATGCGACAGGGAGTTAGAAATGAGTTAATCAACTTAGAATGGTCAGCCATCTGTCCCCAAACCATCAAGGCTTGTAAACACAACGTAACCAAGGAGTTGTGTAGTAAGGTTTAATTTGTTAGGATGAGCACGTTCCAAGAGAACGCTGGCCTCTAAACGTGGGTTCTTCAGCAGCCACAACAGCAAGTATAGAGTACTCACCTGCGCCTCATCAGAATTAGGAGGTGGGAGGGAGTAGTACTCCTAGTAATGTAAGGTTGCAGCTCCCCATAGTTGGTTTGAACTAACACCTAAGGATTTCTCTATCAAAGAGCCATTAAACGTGACCCTTGGGTGATGTTTGTTCTGAAAGCACGGGAACTGCAAATTTTAATATAATTTTTGAAATATATATATAAGAACTTTTTGGCTTATAGTTTTATGTATAAAATTAAAAACAATATCCCAACACCCTATCATAGGTAGGATACTGGTTTTTAGGCTGCAATAGGGGGAGGAGACTACCAAGCTGAACTACGGTAGTTGAGGATAATTTCTAATATCAAATTAATTAATTAACAGTTATGAGCGTCTAGTTTCTCTTTTTAGAACAATGCAGCATTCCTAGCTATTCTCAGGTCGTTTTTCCCTGATTCTGACTGTCTAACTTCACTTTTTTTGAGTTTTGAATGGAGTCAGGTTTGATCCCCATTTTTGCCCTTTTATTTTTTTCCTTTTTGCTTGATTTTGATTTTCTAGATAAGTTTTTTACCAATAAATTTTGACTTCTGTTTGAGTCCTTTGTGGACAGGAAATGGAAACCATGATGCAGAGCTTTTTGTTACTTTTAAATGCTAAACAATGGTGTTTATTTCTATGAATAAAATATGAAGATTTATAAAAACTTAAATGAGTTTGGGCTGAGATGTGGATGGGATAAAGGTACTAGTCAAATAGGGAGGTGCAGCCGCCAATCATCTCTAATCCAGGGTAAGCCTAGGTCAGATATCTGTAAATGGCAGGGCCCTAGGGTTTAAACTATTCTTGGTCCTAAAGTGGTGCATAACCCTGTCCATTCTGATAGATGGATCCAAGGGCCTTGTAGACGCAGTACTGGCGCAATGGTAAAGTTTTCCTTAAAGGACTTAAACTTTTGTTGACTTTCTGTCATCCAGATGAATGTCATGTTTTTTGACAATCAATGGGTATGGGGCGAGGTAAGTTTTGAGATAGCTGGCAAGAATTTTTTCTAGAAAGGTGACTGATCTTAGGAAACTCTAGAGCTGTTTATAAGTGGTTGGAGTCTGTCACTTTCTGACGTCGTCTGGCTTCAAGGGAAATATCATATGTCCATCCTTTAGCACGAGGTTCCCTAGAAACTGAACTTTGTCCATGTAGAATTTACATATAGAATGCTTATCATTTAATCCTGATTTATGGAGTTCTAAGGCCACATCTACCAAATACTTGGCATTATTCTTGGCATAGGTGAGTGAATCAATATGTCATCAACATATGCTAAAGCGGAAGTGAGCCTGATATATTCAAGGGCGTTTTCACTCAGTTGGTAAAAGTGCTGGAACACTTTTTAGTCCAAAGAGCATTAACTTAACCTGGTAATTTCCATATCAAGTCCAGATTGCTGTCATACATCTTGGACAGACTTCATCCGTACTTGTTGGAAAGAATTTTTCAGGTCATTTTTTGAAGAAAGCCTTTGATTCTAAGGTTCTTTTGGGTGGTAGCTGCCTCAAGGGCAAAAGGATGAGCCTAGGACTGTGGTGTAATTCAGGTGCTCATAATTTACTCAAGGTTGCAGTATGCCATCAGGCTTTTGAGGGGATACAACTGGAGAGGAAATAAAAGATATTTGATCATCCATACTTTTGCCATCATATCATCAATCTATGATTTAAACGACTTATCATTATTGGCTTTGTAGGTCATAGTGGAAAGTTGTTTTTGATAAATTAGCCGACAGCTGGAAGCTCAGATCATACTCACAGTTGCTTGGTAGAAAAATTTTTACTATAACATCAAATATTTTATAAGCTTGAGTATAAGTGACATATTAGGTAATGCTGGCACAACGTCAGTAGAGGAATACTCCACTGTTAACGCTATAGAATGCCCTATTATTGACGTGGTGAGAAGAGAGATCTCGCTGTATAATGATTGGAGGTAAAATCTAGTGTAATTCTTATAAGACCAATGGTCAATATTGATGGCGCCACCAACCTACCCTATAAAATAATTGGGTAAAACAGCTCTGAAATTGTCATAAAATCAGGTAAAACTCATGTTCATGGGCAACAAACTAAAGTAATTTAAGAATGATAAGCGTGATCATAGTAACACGTAAATCATCTAATACAAGAGAACCTATTGTGATGTCCAAGTCCAAAAACTCACTCCCTGAAGGTCATTAATTACCTATTCAACAGATTCTACCAAGGCGTCTATAGACACCTTACGTTGCCCTACTTTAATATAATCATTAAACAAGATATAAGCGTGGTCATATATATTTTCAAGTATTTAGATATCAAAATCTTGGTCTTTATTTATGACTACATTAACATCCCAACGCTCTATGTTTCTTTTATTGAACTGAGAGGGCATTTCTGCTTATAAAAATAAGACAAAGGTACTTATTGTGGGTTAGAGGTGTCAGATAGAGGAAATTTTCTGACATATCCTTATAAACTGGTTTAAACGTTTAAAATAACATTTGTTTCATTGATATAGTATTTTAGGGTAACAATTCTGGATCATTGGAGTTTATAGAATTGCTAATTTACTTAAACAGTCATTTGAGACAATTTCAGATAGGATCAGAAACTCAGAACCAGGGGTTTGGTTTGAACCAACAAAGTCTCCTCTGTAAAGTGGAAAATTACAAATAAGCAGTTGAAAGATATAAGTGCTTGTCTAGGAGCTCTTTGTCTCATAGTATTTTACTTAGCATGGTCAAAGATTTACTTTATTGGTGCTGATGACATGGATAGCAATGCGCCATACAGATTATAGCCATGATAAGCAACATCAGTTGATGAGTAAGGGGAACTGCTGACGACTGGAGCAATAAATATGTGTGAACTAGGCTGGGTGTTTAGAGAGGCATTACCTGGGCAGAAACAAGATCTAGATTATTGACAAAAGTAACATTGACCAATGAGTGATGAGAGCTCTTAATCCAAATAAGCATTAGATGTAAATATCTGATCCAAAGTCAAATGGTGTGAATCAACGTCTTTACAGGAACATTTAAATGTTGAGTTGCAAGGTCAGGGAACTGGCTGCCAAGGAAAAACCTGGCTTCCTTCATGGGTTCTTTAACCACCATAGTATTCTAAGTTTTCAAGGCATATCCGTTATGATAAGTTGGAAAGGATGGTGATTGTTTAGCCTTGATAAAAATTGATTGGATGCTTTATTATGTTTGGAACATGTTTCCTATTCTTTGAGATTAATGACCCTTAAGTACAATGAAAACAAACCGGAGCTTAAGGTATGTAACTACAACCAACACTAACACAAATGGGTGCAGCCCACCCATACATATAAATAAGTTTGTGATGAGACGATAAATTAAAATTATTTAATATGAAAATAAATCAGTTTTGGATATAATTATGACTAAAAAATAAAGGAATAAGAATAGCCAATAACTTAAAATGTACAAGCTGTTGGTTAATACCCGATGGGATGCATGATGATAAATTAATACAATCAACTGCAATATTACGTTCTGCATTATTATTGATTAGATTTAAATTTCAACTTCTATCTTTATTATAATTTTACAAGTTTACAGAAAATCTCTAGAATCTGTTGACGCAATCAAATCACGTTGCATTTTCTTCCTGTTTAAACCTTTGCTTGAACTTCTTGCAACTTGTAAAATCTTTTATCCTGGGGATTTCCTCGGGTGTCAGATTATTTACAACTGAGAGAGCTCATGTTGAGACTATGTTTGGGAGAATAAACTGAACCAGTTCTTCTATTGGTAAAATTACCTTTTTATTCAGTACATAAACTATCATTTTATCACATAATGTTCTGCTGGTCATTGATAGAATAGGTTTAATCTTAAATGTTGGTTGAGGAGAGGGGAGGGTTACATAGGTGGGAACAGCCACTTTATTTTTTATCCAAGGAACGCCCCAGGTTATTTCTCTTGGCAAGATACATAACCTTTATGTTGGTACCATTTTAGTACTTAAGGAGAGCAGGTTAATTTAAAAAAATAGTTGTAGAAGAAGACCTACAAATCTAGGCACTCCACAAGGAGGCTCCAAACATTTGTTTTAAAGAAGGATTATGGCCAGCCAGAGTATCTTTTATAATTAAATGATAAAGCAGTAGCAGGAACCACCTCAAATGACAACCACCTAGATATTCCTTTATATTAATTCCATAACATAAACTCAATAATCATAAGAGTGGATGTAGGAACCTTTGTTATACTAAAAAAGTGTTTTTCAAACCTGTTATGGAATTTGTTGCCCATCTTAGCTTGTGTTTGCAGGTGTGCGCAATAACACCTGGTTGGCCAGCCATAGCATAGATGACCCAATTGTAAAACATTATACAAAATCATTTTAGATAGCGAGTGGATTTTACTTAAACGTTTTCTATCTCAGATATCAAAAATAGATATCAAAGAGATTGTCACTCTTGGTTTCATATCAGGAGCTTTCATGGTATTTTCTAGTATGGGAGAGGCCTTGACTTGGGCTACCATGTTATGGTATAGTCATTCTAAATTTTATATTTATTTCTTGATAATTTATCAATATGCCTTATGCCATTGGACCTAATTCATATAAAGTCTAAAAATATTAAATTTAAATTTACAAAATTTCTAAGAAATTTCCATTTTATACAGGAAATACAAACCAACAAGGTAAATATTTATTTGAGTACATATTGCCCTTCTAGTGAATAATTAACAAGTAAGGTAAAGTGATTTCTACGGATAACATGGATCATTCTTAATATAACATTAGTTTTTTGATCTTCAATCTATTTACGTGTAATTTGGGTTTTTTTAATCAAATTTAATAAGATCTTTTTGATTCAGATTTATCCCTTTGATTCTTCCATAATACCATAATTATCACTAACCTATATGTTTGATAAATATATTCTTACACCTTTACATTTTCAGGATATTGTAGCGTTCTTTTAATACTCTGAGATTCATTATATAAAGACAAATTCTATTTTGATAAACAACCCTAACTTAGGACCGCTGAACCTCTTTTATATAAGTTATGTCTAACTAAATTTATTCTCATACTTCATGCTCCAAAAGTCCTAAAAATTAATCAGTCTGCCTTAACCTTATTCAATGACCCAAAGCTACATTTGTAAAAAGATCTACCCTAAATATTTAATTTTATGTAGTTTTTAGAGCCTTAAATTTTTCTAGGGTGTTATATTATTAAGTTATTACTAAAAATAATGTTGTAATTGGGTTTGACCAACCATCTAGATATCATATAACTATATATTTTGTTCATATTATACCTAATAACTAGATAGTGGATTTGGTTGAGGTAGTCATACGCCCCAATGCCCTGATTTTATAAGTAGTAGTCTAAAGTAGTACTATACTTGGAGGATCCCTTAAACCCCATTGAAACAATCCCTCATAACTTACTCTTTGGCGAATGCTGTGGCCTTAATACTTTTACCAATTCTCATTCCATTCAGAGGATTTACTCCTAATCATCACGTGCCAGTGTAAAATTTTAGCAATAGGATCATTATTATTTTCTAGGCCATCTGGCCATAAATGACTAAGTTTGGTGAAATAACACTTTTCAATGATAATACTCTGACCTCTAACTTTTAATCAATTGGCCCAATTTGGATGTCATTAATTTAGGCTACCAATTTTGGAGGGATACTTGGTAACTAGGAAATCACCAATGAGAACTCTGTTAGTATGATGATATCTAGAGAGGATTGTGGAGAAGAGGGGGAGCTTTTTAATAATTTAAGAAGTATCAGCTTACTAGGAGAATTTATGAGAGCAAGTTCCATGAGCCTTTGGAAGTACTTGATACTACAAGGTGCTCATTGGTTTAATTAATAAAATCTCTATTACTAACCCCTTATGCCCTATGTTGCTGATGCTCCCACCCTAATTAAGTCTGCCATGGTCTGCCAGCTAAAGCAGGCGTCAGACAAAAGTTTCCTTAAAGCTTCCTCTCCATCTGATATGGCTTCCTAGGCTGATAACTTAGGGGCTATATTGGGAATTCTTATTTAAATTAATCCCTTTATTTGGCTCAATTGCAAATAAAAAAGCGTGGCATCTCCCCCTTTGGGTTGGGCACCGCTAGTGCTAAAAAACCCCTATTACTAAATTTTGTCTTTCCTTTTGGTAGTTTTTGGTCAAAGTTTTGTCTTCTTACAATACTTTAAGTTGTTGTTGTATCAACCTGTGCAGTTGGAATTAACGCCCTTGCGCCAACCTCACCATACACTTTTTAAGTATTATATTATAGAGGTTTTTTGACTGCCTCTGAAATATTACAAGATAATAAAAACATAGTAATTAAGTCAAAATTACCTTTTTTAATACATGTCTTTGTATCATATGGTATACCTAGCTAGATAATATAACGCTTGAAATCATTATAAGCCAAAGAGATGAATTAATATCAAAATTTACAGCTGATTATTTTTGAGCTTTTGGATGAATAAATTCAAAAGAAAAATAAAATATTGATTAAAGGAAAACTTACCTTACAGAAAAAAGAAAAATAGATTCAGAATGAATAAAAGTCATTTTTTATATTATGTGAAACTTGTAAATTACCAAACTAACGCTGATTGTTTCTTTGAAGTGTCAAAAGCGGGAGATGTTTACCCTAATATAAATATAACCTTACATAAGAGGTTAAAACAGAAGCAATATAGTATTAGATAAACTTAAATCATCAAGATGCCTACTTTTAGATCAATAAACTTATATAAAAGGTTAAACGCAGATGTTTTATCATGTAAAAAGTTTGCATTTTGTGTTCTTTTTGCTTTATAAATCAAAACTAATAAAGTGCTTACATTTATGTTTTTAGTACTTTTGGGTTCAACCTGATAGGGGAGTCAACGATGTCACTTACAACTATGATGGCTTTAAATTCTGTAATTTAGAAACAAGTGTTGCTCCAAAAAAGTTAGTATCTATCACCGCTTTTTCTTCATTAATTTCTTGGATTCTAAATTAAAGGCATTTTATGGATTACTTAGAAACAAAAGCTATTCATGGGTTGCTAGTAATGTAAAGGCAATGAGAGATTAACTTCCAGCCTAAAGATTCTCTAAATAAGTTCAACACTGGAGCTTGGTCTATTTGGGATTGCGTCCATCAAATTTTGCTAGGTATGCAAAACAATCTTAGACAATAAATTATTTCTAGTGTCACAATTTCTTATGTAAGTTACAAAGGTATTACCGCCAGATTATAAGCTTCTGAACTCAAGGCTCATAAATTGAATCAATCTCAATGATAGTAAACTAAAACAACTCAGAAAGCATTTTTATCATATCTAACACTTAAAATGGTAAATTTAAAGCAATTTGGTAAAAATCATATTATAGAGAAATAAAATGCATTAATTTGGAACAGAGCAACTAAGAAAAGATGTGATGTAAGTCTATAATATCCAAGGTTTTGGATTTTTGTCTTGGAAATTGGCTCGCTGGTGCTTGCTACCTTAAATCCAACAATGTAAATCAGGGACTTTTCTTACCACTGATAAGGAAATAATAAAAAAATATAGAAAACAATAAGGATTTTAATTTATAGTTTTAATAGGCACCAAAATGGGGGTAAAAGAGAGTCTATCTTAGTAAATTGATAAAGGTGTTTTAAACGTCAAGGCTTGACGCTTGTATGGCTTAGGAATTTCAAAATTTAGTAATATACAATTATAGCCTATCATGGCTTGAAAAACTTACATCTTTTTAATGAAAATTATAGATGGGGGATCACTATTGGTCAAAACGTACCCATGAGGTAACAACTTGATGTATTTCAGCCAATCCCCATCTGAGAAAATATTTTCACCTTGGGGGACCCCACCATGCCTGTAAAAGGGGCAGTCCCCGCATAGGTGTTGGAATGGACCTGGGAATGGTTGGGGAAGCATTGTCCGATGAATGCCTCATAGTCCACTTTGTAGTCAGAGTAATTTGGCTAGTTGTTATTGATTTATTTGCCCGTGGATGAGTTAAAATTGTGTGTCCCTTATTTGTGGGGTTCCACTGATAAATGGTCAGGGTCTTTTGGCCAATTTTTCCTTATTATTTAATTTGAAGTCATTATTGGTGACTAGTAAATGTCTGACATTTTCCCTTCTCAGTTGATTAGGACCCACAACATTCCAATCTTGTTGCTGGGAGGGCAAATGTCTGACATCACCCCTCTTAAGAATGTTGGGGTTGAACAAGGCTGAAGGAAGCGGCCATGTACTAATTAATTGTGACTCTGGAAGTGAGTAATTTTGATTGAATACTCATCCCCCGCTTGTATGTAATTGAAAATGGCCCTTCCCAGTTTAACCAAGCTTCTCGCATCTAGATGTGCTGCGTTTGTGATAATATAACATTAAGTCAGCTACTTGGAAGGAAGGGAGAGGGACACAGAACTCATTACTGTTCAGCTTCTTTTGTGACCATCTTATCCAAACTAGTCATAGTTTCCACTTGTAGTTGGATGATGTGTTGGGCCAATTGTTTCATGGCTTTCTCTGGGTCAGTTCTGTCAGTGAAAATATCTTTTGCTAGTAGAGCTGGTATCCCAGGTTCTCAGTCATACAACACACGGAAAGAAAACATCTTTAAGATGCTATGATAGCTAATTTGATAGGCCATAAGGGCACTGGGTAAATAATGATTCCAGTGGAAAGGGTCTGAATTGGACATTCTGCGGAGTATGGAGACCAGGGTTCTGTTAACTCTACAGCTTTATTTGTAGATGGGTTATAAGGGGCTGAGAAGAGTTGTTGCGCTCCCATGGATGTGGCAAGGAGCTTCACCACATGGGAAGTAAAAGTTTTTTCCATTATCCTATAAAGACCTGGGGATACCCATGCTGGGTGAAAATGTATTGGTGTAAGAAGTTGGCCGTAGCTTTTGCCTTTTGAGAGGGGAGAGCTACAGCTTCACCCATTTGGTGAAATGATCAATACTAACTAAGATATAGCGATTGTCACCTGTGATCTGAGGGAGAGGTTCTACCACATCCATACATAAGGTATGAAAAGGTTGTTGAGGCGTCGTAGGTTGATATTGGTATTGGCCTTGAAGCTAAATTGTTTCTTACAGGTCAAGCATGCATCCAAGTCTTCAGATATGGTTTCCAAGAACCCCTCCCAGTAGTAATGATCTTTCAGCCACTCATAGGTTTTGCGTACTCCGCCATTCCCCATGATTGTGTGAGGCTCTAAAATGAAAGGAACTCGTTCTGTTGGCCGGAGATAGGGCAACCAAATTTTACCTACCTTCTTATATAGCTTTCCATTTTTCACCTTGGTGTTGCAGGAGTGGCGAGAGAGCATCTTTTTAATATGTTCATCTTCATCAGCCCATGCATCTGGAGTCATGAGAAGATCATGTAGTCTCTCATCTTCACTATTGTCTAAGTGAAGAACAGGTAGCCGTGTTAACCCATCTAAATTCATGTGGCGCGTTCCTGCCTGATGCTCAATAGTCATATTGTAAGGCTGAAGCTTCAGAGCCCTGCAAACCGCCCCGTAAGTCCTTCATATTCTGCAACCACTTTAGAGAGGCGTGGTCCGTGATTACTTTGAAGGGAGTCCCATATAGGAATAGGCGGTAGTGTTTGACAGCGAGCAGAACAGCCAAACACTCCTTATCCGTGACGCTGTAGTTATGCTCAGCTTTTGAAAGTATTTTGCTAAAGTAAGACAGGGAATATCAACTCCATGCTCATCCAACTAAACTAAGATAGCTCCAACAGTGTAGTCAGAGGCATCCATGAACAACACGAAAGGTTTGCTGTAGTCAGGGTGGCGGAGTATTGGTCGTTTTTGTAACAGCGCCTTCAGGGTCTCAAAGGAGGCTTTTTGTTCAGCACCCCAATGGAAAGGGGTGTTCTTAGTTAAGAGCCGTATGAGGGGCTCACTGAGCTGCGCAAATTTTGGTGTAAATTGATGGTAATAACCCATCATACCCAAGAATACCTGGATGTCACGAAGGGTTTTGGCGCAGGCATCTTAGATATTGCTTCAACTTTATCTTGAAGCGGTTGTATTCCATCCTGGGAGATAGCGTGTCCAAGGAAATCTAGCCTTCTCTGGAAAAATGAGCATTTAGATGGATCTAATTTGATATTAGAAGCCCGCAAGCGTTTAAACACCTTCTTTAAATGTGCAAGGTGTTCATTAAAAGTCTTAGAAAAGACTGTAATATTATTGAGGTAGACGATGACGCAGCTTAATATAAATCCTGCTTTATATGATCCATTGCTCGCTGGAAAGAGGCGGGTGCGTTACACAGCCTTTGCAGTAGTCAAGTAGGGTGGAAAAGACCCTTACTACAAATAAAAGCACATTTCTCCTGGTCTTGTGGAGAAGGTCTATTTGCTAATAACCGCTAGCCAGGTCCATGGCGGAGAAGTATTTAGACCCAGAGAGTTGAGCCAGAGCGTCATCAATATGTGGGATAGGGCAACTATCTTTTTTGGTGAGGTTGTTTAATTTGCGGTAGTCCATTACTACCCAATCATCTCCATTTTTCTTCTTTTTTTAATAAAAGGGGGAGGACTAAGGGCTTTGTGACAGCACCAGCAACCCAGCATCCAGGAGCTGTTTGAGCTCCTTCTGAATCTTTAGCTCCTCAACATTTTAATAGCAATAGGGCTTGGAGCGAACAGGTTTATCATCACCAACGTCAATTGTATGCATCCACCCCTTCATATGCCCATAGTCATTGTTGAATTTGGAGAAAAAGTTGCTAGATAGCCTCAAGTAAGGAGTGGACTTTATCCAACTCATCTGGGGTTAATTTATCGGAGATTTGAATATAAGGTAGGGTACATATGGAGAGGTCAGCAGGTAAGCCCATATCTGCCATAGACCCAATACAGTGGACTTGCTTGATGTTCTCAATTGGTATCAACAGGCCTCTTCCAATCTCCTGATGCTTTTTTACTACCATATCCTTATTGGTGAGATTTCCCAATAAAAGACTAATAGGCAGATGAAAAGCGGGGTCTAACACGCCAGCAAAACTCTAGGCTCAAAAGGACTAACTCCATCTATGCTAATGAGGTGCAGTAGGCAGTTGTGTGGGATTTTCATGCTAATTTTAGTTTAAACTACCTTTTGTTTTCCGGTCTTAATGACCACCTCTACAGAAGCATAGAAAGAGAGACCCTCAAGGGCATCCACTGAGGGGGGCAACAGTTTTGTATGCCGTCCTTCCATGGTGTAATGCAGGGATAAAGCGGAGGAGGGATACTTAACTGTGCAAACATAATCCTTTTTACTGAGCTCATCATTAGACAGAATCAGAGGAACCTCATAGTTAACTATGGAGAGATATCCCTGCTTCAAATTAATAACACCTTCAAATTCAAGCATAAATTGGATTCCAATGAGTAAATTGTAGGTATTATTATTCAAAACCACTTCTGGATCTGAAAAGAGAAGCTTTCCAAACCATATGAGCAGAGAAGAGTAGTCTCCAATAGCGCGGGTGTTGTTTGTCCCAGCCGTTCCAAACTCTTGAGTATAGTCGAGGTCAGGGGCCAGCTTAATTTTCTTCATGAGCTTTGCTGATACAACATTCACCAGGGACCCAGTGTCAAGGATAACTTTAACCCGCACTTATTAACAATAACCTCCACTTTAGTTAAAGTACCACCCAAGGAGGGGGAATAGCAAGGACCACTTTTAGATGAAAAGTGGAGACAAGGCATTTTGCAGTTTCAGGTTATTTCTCCTTGATAGTCTTCAAGGTAACCACACTATGGGTAGATTGGAGAAACGTGGCAATGAACTGGTCCACATCACTAGCAGTGTCAATAATCTCGAGTCCCTTATCACATGCCAAAGATAAGTGTGACGAAGGATCTTAGCCCAATTTACTCTCTCTGTGTTCAAACGATCAGGTACATCCACTTCACCTGGTGCTCCTAAAACGTAATGAACAACATCTTCATCACCCCCTCAGACTCGTCATCAGAGGTGTTATCTATGCAGGTTAGGGAGCCCATAGGCTGTGGGATAGGTTCAGGCCTTTTCTTATGGGATGATAAGCCCTGGGGTTGTTCCTCCACCTTATTAACTTTTTGGGAGGCTTTGGAACTGCCATCGCTTGAGTTTCGACCTTCAAAGCAAGAAGTTGGTGCTTCCTCAAGAAGATAGGATTTATACTAGAGTTGTCTGAATGAGAGGTTGAGGAGGATAGCAGTGGATAGGTAGAAACTTTTTCTAAAACAGCCTTAGGTCATTCAGTGACTGGGTGCTTTTGTGGAACAGGCGGTTTAGCCTTTGTGATCTGGGCATTTACTCCATTGTTATTGGGAGTGATTGGAAACTAAGAAAGTGGTTTAGACTGAAGAGCAGGCTTTGAGACCACTTTGGAAGGCCGCTCTGAAGAGTATAGACAAGGCGAAGGGTCGACTGCTTTCACCAACTGAGTCTCTTTAACTGAAGACGAAGAAGAGCACTGCCATATCACCACCATTACCAACTGATTATTGTTATGGGAAGCGGAAACAGTGGGTGATGGCAACTCCGTAGGAGTTGGTGTCCAGAGGGAAACAGCCGTGGTAGATGCTAAATTGGGTGGCTTAGAATCTTGTCTCATAACTCCTTGTGTAGGGTCACACTCATAGATATCTGCAACTGCTAATAAAGCCTCCTTGATATCCCGTACAGAGTTAAACGTGCGCTTTACATATGAGAGATGCATCACCAAGGAGGGATGAGATGCCAAGCTAGCCAAGATAGCAGCAATTGCATCTTCAAGAGAGAGCATTTGTGCAAGAAACAAAGGTTGAGCTTTATTAAAGAAGTGCTTAACAGATGAGGTGATCAATTGTCCCTTTTGCAAACTAAGGCACATAAAGGCCTGTTTTTTTCGCTGAAAACTTTTCTTAGAACCAAAATAATCAAGCAGCGCTTGCTTAACCTCTGCCCAAAGACTGAGGGTGACCCATGGTGGGGACCATTCTTTCTTGTGCTATTTGATTTAAGCGAGGAAGAATGAACCAGATTTCTTTCTGGTTAGTGGCTCCTTCCATCATAGATTCATACACATATAGGAAGGAGGCAATACTGCCCACACCAGCTATGAACTTGTCTCGCAGAGGGGGTTTTCTTATACCAGGGCATTTTACTGAGTGCTGTTCAAGCCGTTTAAGGCAAGACAAAGCACTAGCTAGCTGGAGTTCAATGGAGGCTAGATAAGGGTTCTTTTCCATTGTTTTAGTGGTTTTTGTGGTGTATAGGACGCACATGTAGTGAGCACCACTTGTTGAATTTTTGGCTTGGAAATTAGCTCGCCGGTGCTTGCTGCCTTAAATCCAACAATGTAAATCAAAGGCTTTTCTCACCACTGATAAGGAAATAGTAAAAATATGAAAACAATTAGAAGTTTAAATTTATAGTTTTAATAGGCACCACATGGGGTAAAAAAGAGTCTATCTTAATAAATTTAAATGGTGTTTAAATGTCGAGGCTTGATGTTTGTATGGCTTGGGAATATCCAAATTTTGTAATATATGATTATAGCCTATCATGGCTTGACAAACTCGCATCTGTTTAATGAAACAATAGATGGGGAATCACTATTAGCCAAAACGTACCCATGAGGTGATGACTTGATGTATTTCAGTCAATCCCCATCTGAGAAAATCTTTTTACCTTGGGGGACCCCCATCATGCCTATAAAAGGGGGCGGTCCTTGTGTAAGTGTTGGAATGGACCTGGGCATGGTTAGGGAAGCATTGTCCAATGAATGCCTCATAATCCACTTCATAATTGGAGTAATCTGACTAGTGCTTATTAATTTATTTTCCCATGGTGGAGTCAAAATTGTGTTTCCCCAATTTTCAGGGTTCCATCAAAAAATTGGCCAGGGTCTTTTGGCCAAATTCTTTCTTATTAATTTAAATCAAAGCCATTATCAGGGACTAGTAAATGTCTGATATTTTCCCTTCTCAGCCAATTTGGATCCACAACATTCTTATTTTGTTGCTGTGAGGGCAAATGTCTGACACAGGGGTAAGAGCTGGGTTTGCATTGATTCTGGGGAATGAGAATAGGATACATAGTCTCCATCACTAATATTATTAAAGGTTATAAAGAAAAGGAATTTAAAAATTGTGTGATAGCTAAAGGGACTGATATCTAAGGCAAAATCTTATATAGATACTAAATATGGATTATAGCAAGTTGAAAAATTCTATCATTTTTTATTGCACAGGAAAATAAAAACATAAGATTAAATCATGATATTTAAATTATATAGTTGAATTAGATATGTGTTAGATTAAAACTAAAAACTAATATATAGTATATATAGGAAGTAATAATTTTAAAAAATATTTAGTGGAATTCTATTAACTAAGGAGAACCTTTAAGCCAATTCTCAAATTCCTATATGCTAAAATTTAGCGGATATCATGATGAGAATTGGCTTTCATATGTGAGTAAGTTGAGATTTATTATGTGATTAATAAGCTTATGGCAATATGGTATTATCTGTACTTCTTCTAATGTCAATTGAATTAAAAAACATCACAGTTGCCCTCATGGTTGGAAAACATTTATAATACAGCGTTTATCTTTGGAAAGTTAATTGGTATAATGTATGATTTAGTTTATAGAATCACAAATAATATTGATACTACAATTATATATCAGCACATAAGAATTTTAAGAAGTATTTTTATAATAATATGACGATGTGTTTGTGTGAAATTCCAGCCAAATCATAATATGTAGAGATTTACATTTTAATATAATTGGATAGAAGGGGTATAAATGCACTTTATTACTAAATTTTTTGAAGTTGTTCTTTGGTTATAAGCAAAAAAGCAGTCCAAAAACTTAATGTTTAGTGCACGCACAGATGATTATATATGTTAATCTAAATGGTGATTCAAATCTTTTTATTGTAACTTTTCAAAACATAAAAATAAAATTTTTTCATATACTGTTATAGAAGGAAAAATTTGTGTATTTTCTAACTTAAAGTATACCTTTATAAATTACACTTTGCGTTATATTTAAGGTGAACATTATAATATTCATGATTTCTACTTTGATAAAAATATACTTTATCCTCCTCAAAAAAAGTGTACAAAAGTGACAGAGCGGAAACAGAGAAAGTCACTAGGTAAGTATAGAATATGATTTCACCCCAAAATGAGAATCAAGATAACAGCAAAACAGAGATAGAGAGAAAAAGAAGAGAAGCATAATCCACACCAGAAAGAGAATAAAGAAAATAAAAAAGCAAAGAAAGAAAAAAATAAGCAGAGATTTACCTAAAAAAGAATCAAGATAATAACAAAGAAGATAAAGAGAGTATAGAAGAAACAAAGTAAAGAATTTGAATTAATCCATGAAAGATTATCAAGACTAGAGCAAGTTAAAACTGCAGTAACTAATAAAAGAATGCACATTTTAAATATCTTAGAGAATGTAGCTTTTTATTATGACTTATCAAAGGGTTATGCCTCTAATTCTTTATGTTTTGTATGTTAAATGATTATAACTTGCACTACTGTGAAGCAGAAAGTGGAAAGATAAACCCCAGAGATGTGCTGCAGTGGAATAGGCTTTGGTGCCACTAATAAACCTCCTGAGCCCTTACATAGAATTTTGATTGGTTATTATATGGATACTTATAACCTGAAAAACATCATATTTTACAACTCATGTTTCAGATGACCTCTTTTTAATACTACTAAAGAAATTATAAAGCCAGGACTCAAGATAAAGTCTAAAGTTCAGGGCCAAGTATATCATCAAACAGGAAGTCTACAAAGTCTACCAAATAAAGTTTATAAATTTCTGCGAGTAATCTTGTTGGTTATAGCTTACAACAAGTATAACGCATTTCAGGAAATTGCCACAAACAAGACAAGGCATAATACTTCAGTTACAGGACTTTTTTAATTATAAAAGCTCTGATATACATAGTTCCAAATTAGCCATGAAAAATCAGTTCTAGAATTAATCTAGACATCTTAGCAGAAAAAATGTCACAAAACAAACATGAAAGGCAAGAATTTGCTGACAACAGCAGAAGTAGCTGTAATTATTGTGTTAAAATGGAACTTAGGTCTTGAATCATCTGCACAAGTCAGCTCACATTTAAATAACAGGCATTCTATATACTGAATGATTCTTAAAAAAGGATCAATTATAGAATAGTTATAATAGGGGATTACTTAAACTAAAAATAAATTACACCATAGTATCATGTACTGACATTGGTGTAAGGGCTCAAAGGAGTTGTTGTTCTCTTTATTTGTGTTAGATTCAACAGCACTATAAAATATAAAATAACAATTAAATACCAATCCCTTCCTTAAGAACCTCCTAAATTCCTAAATTCATATTGGAACCAGATACTTGATAACTAAATGCACTAAAGAATATTTGGCATTTTTTTTAAAAAATTAAGACAAAAGATTTAAGGCCAGAATTGAGATAACAGGAATGGCAAAAGATAGATTTTAATTAAATAGCAACAAGTTTATATCAACATGGGGCAGGGCCGATTATATAAGTCTCAAATATAAAGTCATTTGTCAGATTCTGGTGGTTGACCCAAAAATAAACCCTTTTAATACCATCAGATCGGGACAATTATCCTCCCAATGCTTGAGCTAATACTATAGTTCTCACCTTAAAGCCTATTGCAACTACATGTCTTGGGCTGATTATATCAACATTAATTCAATATGAATATTATATCAAAAGCTCAGGCTGAATACACTCACAGATTCAGGCCAATTTTTACTGCACTAAAGCTCAGCAATTAGTATCAACTAATCAGGGCCAATATTATCAATTAGCACAAGAAATCATTTGGAGATTGACCTGAAGATAACGTCTACTAATCCCATGGACAGATAGATGTTAAAATATAATCAATTTTTCCGCACTAGGGCGAAATTTATATGACAATCTTCATAATTAGCATGCTAGAACTTGCACATGGACTGCCTGAATGGGAGTCCCTAGTGCTATCAAGAGAGGCCTGTTGACGTCCCAATTAGGGGTACGTCATCTACTTCAATTGATGCAGAAATTTCACAGAAGATGTATTTTGTCATCAGTATGACAAAACTCAAATTAAGAGGATCCTAAACACAATTTTGCATGTTCTTATTGCAATTTTGTCTCTGAAATTCTCCCAATTTTGAGAGTATTTTGCCACCAATAAACCTAGCAATAGGTCTCAGTCATATCAGTTCAAGGGCTGAATTGAGGTGTAAATAATCTGTAGAAATTTCATGCATGAATGTGGCCAGTAGATGCCCTAGAGGTATAAATAATGGCTCCTGGCCTAATGATTAATTATCAAATAGATATCATCTAATAAAGATAGTTATTTTTATCTCTTTCCTAGTCTTTTTATCAATAACTTTTCTTTGGAGAAGTGTGGAAAAGCTGTAAGTGCCAAGTCCCATCTTGTTACTGTACCTGCCTTGGAAGAAGTTCCTGATTACTCCGTGAAAATTATGCCTGAAATTAACCAGAAGAGTCAGGGCTATTTGAATACGCCTTGCGAGTTTCCAAATGGTGAAAATACCATAAGCCACTGGCGATATAGAGGATCATTCAACCAAACTTCATCCAAATTAAGTGTGCAGGATTATATTTATCTAGCGCGTGATCCTAGGATTTTAACACCATTTTCATTAGCACTATGACCTGAGTGATATTAAAATAAGCAATTTAAATATTCATGGTCTTGAGGCAAGGTAGAATATGTTAAATTGAGATTGAAAATTAGCGCTGGTGGGGTGGCAAGTAATAGAATGTAACACTTGATATTACCTTTAATTGGTTATGAGCACCTGGTAAATGTAGTTACTATGGCAAATAAGGTATGGCAGATCATCAGTGATTGCAAAGTAACGTCAATAAAAGCCCCAATCTGACATTAGTTAAATATAACAATGAAGGAAATAAATAAGATATTTGTAATGTTGGTCAGACCTGATTTTAGCATTTTGTACCACTTGACCAAACTTAAAGGAACAAAAATGAGTAATGATCAAATTGGTTATTAAGAAGTTGTGGCTTTCAAGCTAGTACATGGTTATTATCCCTTATATTTTTTACTCAGTTATTTAGGGGTCTATAACAGATAGATGTTACTTGTGGATGATTTCTAAGGGTTTTAGTGATTGCTGATTCTACCATACATTCATGAGGTACCATTAATCTCGCAGGCTCACAGTCACTGCTCGTTACTTCATTTCTCACAGTCAGCACATAATCAAAGGTGATGAGCTGGTTCCTTTATACTTAAATTAAGAAGGATTACTAGTTTAATAAATACGGTTATTTCTACATGATTAGATAAATTAGCACTAGTTTCCAAGATGGAATTATATCAAATAGGCATATCAGATATAGTATTTGATCAATTCAACCATCTAGTTTTTAAATCAATAAATGTTTCTACAAGGGCTTGGTGATCAGGTTCCATAGTAAAGCTCCATCCAAATTACAGTGGAATCTTATTTGAATTACTTTATGCTGGGAAAATCTAAAAGACACTGTCATCTTTTTCAGATAATTGACTTGTATGTTGTTACGCTTTCACATCGGTTGGATAATTTAAGATTAATGTGACTTAATCCCTATTTGAATAGGGTGGTTCAGTGTCCTCTTACATCATTTTCCTTGGTAGCACAGCTAACATATCATTATAAGCATGGGGTGCAAGACTTAGGATAAAGCCTCATATTCTTTATTGAAAATTCAGCGGGGTTGGAACAATTTTTTGGCCATAGCGTCATAATCTTCTTTGAACAATTTAATGGACCAACTATAGGTTTATTAGGCGCTTGAATGTATATATATCTCAAGTGTCAGTTTAACTCATGTTGGTAGGCAAACCAATACTCTCCTATGGGCGCAAATGCATAGCTAGCACATCAATAAAAGTTACTTTACGCAATTTTGATGCCAAAGTATCCTAACTTTCCATACCCACACTGAAAAAATGGCATTAATTGTCATTTTTGGTCAATAAAAGGGATTTTTGAACTGTCAGTAGAAAAACTTCTATTTTCTATTCCACCAAGGCCTTTTCAATATTGTCTTCCTTGATAGATGTCAAATAGTTAATATGAGGTTCCTTTTTAGGGTAGATAGGTTGATATTGTCCCATTTAGTAATACTATAGTATTGGTTTTAGGCGCTTTAAAAATGATGTAGCAGTGGTGAGGTAATTTACCTCTTGGGGTATGGTGTTTTTTCTATATAGGACAGCTTTATAGCCCATTATAAATCTTTATAAAGTTCTCATAGTTGAAAAAAGCAAATCTGTGAATCATAATGACTCAGAACCTTAAACTTATATAATACCTAATCATTCTAGTAAAAGCGCTTATCAAGATCTACCACTTTTTACCCTTTTTTAGATAATATTGTTAAAAAGCAGTTTTACATATAATCATAAGATTCGCCCCACAAAATCATTGCCATTAAACGTCTTTGTCATTAACATATAATATTTCTGCTTCACAAATTTTTGGCATTAACAATTTTCTGGCTATTTGAGGCTAACAAATTCATTATTGTGGCCAGTCTGGCCTGGTCAATCATGTTCCCCACAGTAATTTCAACCATCTTCATGAAATTGTATATGCTCCCCTCCTTATCAAATTTAGGCAGGTTAATAGGGTATAAAAATGATAATTATTAAGCACTTGACCCAGTTAAGGCACTATGAACTTGCCAAGCAATTGATATTAGCAGTATGTGATTGAAGTAAAAGGAGGAAAGAGTGCTGAGGTATTGCATGTTGAAGTTGTTGGAGCAGTGCTAATAGGCTGGGATGGAATTTCTGGAATATGGATGGTTGAAACCTACTGGAGTGGTTCCAAATGTAAAATTGTAGGCAAAATGAGTGTTAACGCTGACTCATTGCCTATGATATCAGTCTCATCTAAATAGGTAACCAAAAACTGGCAAAATTAGTTGATCAACAATATCCAGAATGACCTTGTTTACATTTGCAAAATTTAGCCCTATCACCTGGAGGGCTTGGTCAAACAAAGTGTGAATAGGCAGCACCACGCCATAAAATGTCTTCCAGTCTGCTTATATTTAGGGTTGAATACAAACAATAAGAAGAGAATTTCTACTATTTTCTATCCTTGAGATTAGACAGGGATATGCATAGAGTCAATCTTACAGTAAAGGGAATAAATGAATTATGATGATCTCTACATGTGGGTAACAAAGCTGACTAGGTGAAAGCAGTTGTTCTTAGTAATTATTGGTTTTTAGAAACTTTTTTGTCACTTATCTTCAAAGGTTAAAACACAAATTTTTGGGCCTTAGGGTCAAGCATCCCAGCATACAAGTTATTGATCCAATGTATAATCTACCTGTACAGGGCTGCAAAAAGTATCCCATTTAGTGAGCACCAAATGTTAAAACTGGCACTTTGGCGTAAATTATTAACTGCACAAGTTGGCTCACACATAAATAACATCTATTCTATATGATGGCTGATACTTGAAAAAAATATCAATACCAAAATACTCATAAGATGTTTTTGTTAAAATAAAAATTATGTACACCAAACTATCTTATACTAACAGCGGCGGAAGGGCTCACAGATGGCGTTGTTCACTTTATTTATGTTAGCTTCATCGACAACTGATAAAATTCCAAAAGATCTCTTATAAAACCAATCACTTCCTTTTTTAACCTCCTATAATTTTAGGGTCCTATTGGTGCCAGATACTTGATAACTAAACTACAATAAGGAATAATGGGAATTTTCATAATAGTTCTGGAAAAACGGGGAAACTAATGGTAAGATTGAGACATCTAGAATGGCCAAGGATAATAAATAAAGGGGATAGCAACAACTTTATGCTAATGTGGGGGAAAGGCCAAGTATAATGATAAAATAATAATGATACTTTAAAGTAACACTGTGGTCAGAGAGTAATAATAATTTAAGCAATTTGAATGTCCATGGATGCAAGAGCAAGGCAAATTAAAGTAAAATAATGATTTGAAGTTAAGCATCAGTGGGGTGACAAGAAACTGATTGTAACATATGAAAATACTTGTAATTTTAGGCAATGATGCCTAATAAATGTAGTTTATCACAGTAAAATTGAGATATAGCAGATCAGCATTGGTGGAAATGCAACATTGAGCAAATCTTCAGTTTAACTTTAGTTTACTATTTTAGTTAATTAAAGAAGCAACAATATGTTTGGTATAAACAAAATGCAACAAAAGGCTAGAAAACATTATCTGGCAAGAGACATAGTTTCAGAAGATAGAATTGGAATCACTAAAATAATCTTAAATAAACGCTAATTGTATGATGTACTATAATATACTTTTTATAATGGTAAGATAAATTTATTATCAACTGCAACATATAAATTCAGCTACAGTAATACTGAAAAGCCTGATGATCTCTGCTATGGAGTTCTATGCTTACATGATAATGACGCGCCATTCAAGTTGCAACATTTTGCTGCAAAAATGAAGCTTATTTCAACAGTTTTATTATTGACATGCTTGCAAAGTTCAATTTGAAAAATTTTGATACATTTTTACTTAACCAGAGGACATTGATAATAGATAAGTGTGCACGTAAGAGGGTGCTGTCATTAACAATGGATATATTGCTGACATGGCCGGTTAGTTATATCAACTTCTAGCTTTACTGGTGGTCCCAGGTATATGAATGAGCATTCTTAGGATGCCATGACCTATTTGTAAGTCTGAAGTATACCAAAATATCTATCACCTTCACATGCCATACGAATTTACAGAGTTATAGTAAAGACTTTTTAACAGAAAAAACCCCAAGACTAGTGTCAGGAAAGTTAGAAAAGAATCATTCAACTTATCTATCATGGTCCAGGCTCTTGAAATTACCCAGTGTGATGAATTAAAAGGTTAGATCCTTAGCCTGGCTTTTGCAATTAGGCTAGCCAACAATGAAATTGTTAAAGTAAGAAAAGTGATAGTTTATTAAAATAAAAAGGAGTACTATATACAGTACTAGGGACATTACAATTAGTAAAATAATCCATTTTAAGCCAGAGGTTAATTATATTTTAGAGAAACGATTCATTGCTAAATAGTCATGGGATTTTTAGTTGATTAAAACTTGAATATAATAGTTCTAAACCTTATAAGATAGTTTTAACGGTTCACAGCATATAAATAAATATTAGATACTATTAATTAGATAGAAAATTGAATAAGTGATAAATCCTCAAGGTTGAGGCTCATTCATATCAGGTTGAAACTGAAAAATATTATAATCTGTTGTTAATAGTCTTCTATCAGAAGCATAAGTTACAAATAAAATTTATAATCACAAAAGCAAAGATTATTAATAAAATTTGGTGTCATATTATACCATAGAGTAGCAGAAGCGCAGAACATCTTGTGCATATATCTGTTTTAGCTCAGAGATAACTTACACGTACAAAGGGTTGGTGATTTCATCAGTACAAAAAAACTAATGCAAAAAGATACTTAGAACCTTTAGTACAGTAACAAAGCATACGGTGTATAGTCACTGGGGATGTATTATCTCCAATTTTTATGCATTAAGGATAAACTCTACATAACGCACTACTCTAGACTTTTCTAAAATAGACTTTGCCAGGTCAGGACAGATATTCAATGATTTTCATAGAAGCCCACAATACAGAGGAATTAACATAGATATATATTTTAAGGATTTGAAATTATATGGACAAAATATAAATTATTCTATCTTATCCACCTATATTAAAAGTCTTTTAAAAGCACATCAATGTAGGCTACTGTGATCCTGTCAAATTAATTAATAATGTTTTCAAATATGTGAATATGGGATCTGACATTACCATGTTTTATCTGACAAGTGGAGATAATGAGTTAATAAAAACCATTTGTATGAAATGGGAATTTTCTTAAGTACCAACAAAGCGGTGTGAGTTTACTAGTATTTCCTATCATTAGTGGCAATCTACATCTATTAATATAAGAGTCTACCTAAAGAACGGCCAGAGAGTCTACTTCATAACAGAAAGTTCATCTGAACAGTCCCAGGCACCCCAAAAAATAACACTTGTTCTTATTTGAACTTTCATCTAAGACTAGTTTGTACACATACTACTATACAACCAAGTCTTAACGTACTACACATGGAACAGCAGAGACCAGACTTTAAACTAATATAGATAAGGTAAATATTTGCCATAAGAAGAAAAGATTTTGTTTAGCAATGCCTTCAGCCAACTATTCGATATCCACCATCCATCCATACAGTTCTGAGTTCTTTCACCTGTGACTGCTACTATATAAAGTAATTGTTTTAAAACTATATAAAGATTTGAGTAAAGTTAATGGAAGAGTCTCCAAAACTTTTTAAAGAATCTTGACAGTTTAAAGGACTTTTGGAAAACAACAAGCTTTGAAACAAAGGTTTATAAAAAGCATCTGCATCTCAATCTCCTAAGATCATACAATTTAGTAGCTGCTATGCTGCTGTTATGCACCATGTCAGGTTGGGAGCCATTATGGATGAATCATTGGGAGAGCCTACCTGAAGCCATTCTGCATTAAAATAAGTTGAACGGAAAGTACAGATTTATAATACAATGAGGACACATTCAACAAAGTCTTAATCTACAATAAGGATAGTATTATATTTTTGGGAGGATTAGGCCTGAAAAGCTTAAGGGTTTTCAGACTGTTAAGAGGAGAGACTCCATTTATCAGGTAAAGTAGATAAAAAAATAAATTAAGACAAATTTTCTATAGCATCCATCGAGCATAATGAGCTAAAAATGGTCCAAGATCAAAAGGAAACACAAAAAGGATAGCTAGAGAATCTTTTAATAGTCAGGGTGACATATCCTTTTCAAAATGCTCCAAGTGGTGCTGAGAAAATTTTCTTGTTAGTCTTTGGAAAAAGAGTGAAAGAAAATAATATTACCCTTGCTGTTTCTTCATCCATCATTGCTTAAAAACTATTAATAGGAGGGAGGACAGCTCACTCAGCCTTCAAGTTACCATTGAATCTGATAACTGAAAATTTTTTTGCATGTAACATTTCAAAAACTCAGAAAAGGCCAAGGGTCTATAGGATTGCAGGCTGATATTCTGGAACAAGTGGACCATGTCTCACAAAGCTACATTTATGGTTTCTTTTATTTTGAAAGACATAAGATGTGTTGAAGATTAAATAGGATGTGTCATTATAATACTATCTGCCAACTTTCATCAGACACTTCCAATTATTCCAACGGAACCAAGGTACTTGGAATACAGCTTACATCAAATCTTCATAAATTTGGGTATTTAACTAAAAGGCTTAAACTGTCAGCAGTTATACAAGTTCACCTTTATTTTTAAAAAATATGATAATGGAATAAAAATAATCCTTACTGTTGCCTCATCTAGTATTTCTTCAACACCCTTGATGGGATGGAAAACAGCTCACTTAACCTTAAAGTTACCTTTGAATCTGATGACTGCAAAGATTTCTACATGAGACATTTTAAAAAATTTAGAAAAGGCCAAGGGTCTATATGATTGCAGGATGATAGTCTGGTACAAGTGTACTATGCCCCACAAAGCTGCATCTGAGGCGATGGATGTCACCTTGAAAGATTCATATACAATACTGATAAAATAGGAGGCATCATAATAATGTTGTCCAGCAACTTTCAGCAGAAGCTTCCAAACATTCCACACGGAACCAAGGTATATGGGGTGCAATCCTGCTCAAATCTCCATGCATTTAGAGTTGCATTAAATGAACTATAACTTTTAACAAATATGCAAGTTCATTTTTGTTTAAAAAAATGTGATAGAGAAATTAAAATCCTTTCCTGTTGCTTCATTTAGAATTGTTTCAATATCTTGACAGGATGATGAAAGCTCACTCAGCCTTCAAGTTACCCTTGATCCTATGACTGCAGAGATTTCTACATTTGACATGTTAAGAAACCTAGAGAAGGCCAAGGCTTTACATGATTGCAGGATGATAGTCTAAGACAAGTGTACCATGCCTCACAAAGATGCACCTGAGTCTATGAATGTTATCATGAAAGACCTCATATACAATAATGATAAAAGGGATGCGTCACCATGGTTTGAACGGCAACTTACAGCATGCTTATAATTATTTTTTTGGAACTAATATATATGGAATGCAAACCTAAATCAAAATTTCATGCATTTGAATTGCATTAAAAAACTTAAACTGTACACAAATATGTAAGTTCATTTAAATGACAATCCTATGCACTGCAGTCTGAAGTCATGTCCTTCAACTATAAATTGGTGCTGTGATTTTAGACAATCATGATGTACATTTGGCAATAGAAAGCATAAGAAGAATTGTTAAAATCTAAAATCCTATATATTAGGAAGTGCTTTCAAATGTGGAATGGCATTTCACAGATAATACATGACTGTGCCAAAGAGTGATTCTAATATTAATAAATGAAACTGGAGACATCATCAATAAGAAACATCTATAATATTACTTTTGTTCTACAGTTCTATAAGCAAATTAACACTGCGAGTAATATAATATTGCTTTCAACTACACGACTAAGTTTTAAAGGACTTTTGGCCACCTAGATTACCCCTGCCCACCTTAAAGCTAAATTTTGGCACCAATTATGCTTTTCAGGCTACTAAATCCTCATGTAAGAATCCTGACTGCATCCAGAAATTGAATCAGTTGATTCACCGCTTTCTATTGAAGAAGGGGGACCGTTCCTGAGCCCTTCCATTAGGATATTAGCATATTTAGGGCACATCCTTGATGAGTGGTGGGTTTCTGCTGAGGCCCCTTGTCTCAATTTACAATAAGTTAAAGAGTGGAAAGAAAGGATTTTGCTAGGAAGTTTGATTTTACTGAAGCCTATGTCACATAAAATTGTAACAATCTGCAACGAGATCTGACCATAAGTTGGAAGATTAAGACTGAAGTCCTGACAGAAACATCATCCCAGAAATCGGTCCAACAATGATCACTTATAGGGAAAAGAAATTTTTTAAAAAATTGCTAGAAATGCTAGTTTTAAGGAACCCTGATGGAAGCAAAGTAAAAATTGGAAAATGAACCGCAAGTCAATTCACTAACAATGTTCAAGCCAAGCCATGATGCAAAAGTCCTGGCGATTTTAAGAAGATTTGCATGAAAAGTTGTAAGAAATGTTTCCCAGTCCCCGCCCCTCTCTTCCTCTCAACTATAAAAACCCATTACTCTGCTGATGGGAGAGTGCTGAGTTACTTTGTAGTATCCTTGATAAAACTTTAATTTTACCAAATTACTTTGCATTTTATAACTAACAACTAGTCTGGACACCCCCAAGGAACCACCCAACCATTGGAGGTTCCGCACTCCTTTGTATCAGTAATGGTGGTGGCCATCACATTTGTTATCTCAGCTATTGCCTCTCTCATTACAAATCTTTGGAAGTTGTACCTTATGACTTTTGAAAGATTCCCTCACTCAGCAAAATGACTATTGAGAACCTCAAGCTGAATAGAATGACAAAATGTTCATCTTGATTCATCTAAACTATGATGAAAATGGAAATAATGATTTTGTGGTCACATCTTGGTGAGACACTGTTGGATTTAAACCGAATAAAGTGATTGTCAACCCTTAGTATAAACTATACATTAAAAAGATTGGGAGTATGCCCAAATGTAAACCAAGGAGAGTGAGTTGACCCATCATTTAATCTCATTTGACCAATAAGAGATGAAACAGGAACAAAGATTTAGTGGGCGCTACTCAAAGAAAAACGAAGGGGATCAAACCCAATGAAACCATTATTATTGCATGTTATAAGGTGCATATCCAACTGAGTCAGGAGTTCTACCCAAATGGAAAACACAAGTGGATGGAACAACCTCCTCCTGCTGACCCTGGCAGTTTGACCTTATATTCATAGTGTGGTCAAGATTACTCCCAGAGATCATCTTATTGTTCAGAGCGGGGATGATATTCATAAATCACTTTTCTGCACTTGTCCCTACATTATTCTTATTTGTGTATCATCATAATGGAAATGCCTTCCAGATGCTGGATTCTATTATAGGCGTTGGAGTTCCACCTGATGGAAGCCAAGTGTTTTATTTGGCATGTTGATTGTCTGAAGAATAACCCAGCCATTCAACACCACACTCATGTCATTGGCCAAGATCTGCTGAACTTGAGCTCTTCAACAGCTAAACAGTGATTATATAGACTTATGCGCGCCCTCCTGAACTGCTGGTCATGGGTGGCGTTAATCAAGGCTATCAAGCAAGTACTTCTCATTTGAGCGGCACAGCCGATTCCCCCCTCAAGTGCTCAAGCGTGCAACGCAACGGTGATATAGCCCACTTAATGTCTCTCTGATGAAGTAGCTCCCAGTTGTTGGGAATTCTGGTGGAACTCAAATTGTGAGCAACGTTAAACAGACTGCTGAGGCTTTGGAGGCCATCAATCCTTGGCACTATTGGATGCCTTGGATGGCAAAGCTAAAATCTGGGCCTGCACCCTCTTGTAAAAAAATGTGTACCTGGGGGAGTCACCTCCCTCATTATTTATGATTGTTTTGTCCTTGGTGGCCATGCTGGCATTGAAGCCGCAACTCCTGTACTAATTATATCAACAATGGGGAATGGCTACGAATTTATAGGACCATATTAAGGACTCCCATCAACTTGCGGAGTCCCTCCATCTACCAGTGGACATTGAAATTGCTGCGTTCTGTGCTTCTCTAAACCAAGGAGCGGATCACACATGGAATGGTACAAAGGACCCCACACTCTAGAGTGGGCATACAAACTATATTTAGAAATTTGTTCCCTCCCTGAAATATGGTTTACCAAAAGATCAGCCACCGTAAAGCCACACATCTTTTATACTAAACCAACCCTCTCCACCCCCAAGAATGAAGTACTTGTGATATTTGACAAGGAGGGAAAATCAGGTAAAAACCAGATACTGAACAAGGTCCAGTATTGGGCTGTGTGAACATCATCTCTGTGGAAAAAGATCTGCAAGATGTCCCCTTTAATACCATGGGTAGTGGCCCTCACCCCATACGTCTTCTCAATGGTTCAGGGAGAAGAAGCGCACTCCTCCAATATATACAACTTGAACAGCCCTCCCCCTATCTCACAGATCATCCACCTCACAGATTGAGGCCCCAGGGATTTTGATAATTCAGGACAAGCCACTAAGACTCATGAACTTTATCAGGGATGTATCAGACAGAGACCAGGAACCATATTCATAAAAATGGGTCCAGAGGCTCCCACACTGTCCCCCTACCAAATGGAAACAATGGAGAAAGTTAAATAGGATTGCCAGCGTAATCCCATAGTTGGGGACCTTAGCCACGTACATCCCCTGAAAAATTTGTTGGACCCCACGTCAGCCCCGCTCTTATACACTTGGGTGGTAGAAATGCCTCTCCAATTTCTCAATCAATCACAGTATTATTCCACAATTGCAGCCACCTCTTCAGGAGCATGTGCATTGGACAGCTCCAATAAATTTGATTGTGCTTATTTCTTGTTCTCCGTGGACATTACAGTGGGCTCCAGAAGCGCAGTGATGAATTCAATAGTGGACATGGGCGCATCAGGAAATTTTATCGACCTCAATATGGCGCAGACATTAGACTTGGCGGTTACCATAGGGGCGCCCATCATGGGGCTTCTAAAATATTAATGATCATCCTACCTCTACGCGGTCCATTACACTTCTCAGCCCATATGCACCAGTTCCATGCCAACTTCTTAGAGATTCTGTACCTACTTTACCCAATGATCCTGGGGGTAGGATGGTGGTGCTGACAGGCGATTATGATTAACCTCAAACAAAATATGCTCGCTTTCTCCACATACTATCACTCTGGAGAGATTCCCCAGCTCCCCACATTGGCGAAAGGAAACTCCCTGGCAGCCATAGTGGAATACTCCGCATTGAGTGAAGTCACTGATCTTCACACAATGCCTTTGATATTGGAACTATACAAAGAAATATTCAATGTGGACAAAGCAAACTGATTGCCACCACTCTCTGAATTTGACACTAATTTTCTTTTAACAGTGGACCTCACTAATATTAATTGCCCCCTATACTCATATATTGCTGCCAAAGATCAGGCATTGAAGGTTTGTACCAAAAAAATTGCCCAAAGGATGGCTAATAATGAAAACTTGCCGTTGTCATCCCCCATGGTGTTCTCCCAAAAACCCAATGGAACCTTGCTACCTTATGTGGATTACGGCCAATTTAACTAAGCTATTGTACTGAACCCATATCCCCTCCCACTGGAGGACATGATCTCTTAAGAGATTGCCAAGTCCAAAATATTTTCAAAACTGGATTTATTCAACGCCTTTCACCAAGTCTGAATAAATGAGGGACAAGAGTTGCTGATGGTGATATGCATTAGCCATAGCATATACCAGTTCTGGGACATGCCATTCAGGTGAAAAATGCTCCTGCCATTTTCCAGAGAGTTTTTGACCAAGCTTTGGGAGACCTCCGCTTTACATGCAAAGTGGCATATGTTGATGACGTTCTGGTCCATTCCCCTACCCCAGAGCAACATGAGAAGGTTTTGGTGGCGGTGGTGACCACCTTGCAATGTGCGGGCCTGCACACAAAGCCATCAAAATTCAAATAATTAAAGATGAGGTGTAGTTTCTGAAGAACGTGGTGTTGAAAGATGTGCAGGCTATTTTTTCACTAAATGGAATCAATACAGACATTGACAATGCCCACTACCCAGAAGCAGCTCCACAGTTTTCTGGTATCCATCACTTTCTTATAGAAAGTCTTTTCAGCGATTTTGGATCTCGCCACCCCCACACCCACTGATGGGAAGAAACGCGCCATTTATTTGGACAGTGGAATGCCAACGTGTCTTTGAAGTCATTATAGAAGTTTTCATCTCAGCTTAGTTCTAAGACATGCTGACAAATACAAACCATTTATTATATCTTGTGATGCCTCCAGAACAGCCATGTAGATTGTATTGCTACAGTAGCACAATGGCTGCAAACACCTAGTCATACTTCTCTAGGAAATTTATGGGCGCCAAGCGGTTGTGGGAAAAATTATGATAGGGAGCTGGCCACACTAGCATGGGCAATGATGCACTGGTGGTATTTGCTACAGAGAGTAAAGCATATGGTGAAAGTGCATGTTGGGACCACGGGGGTTGAAACAACATATCCCTTAATTTTTTGAGGCCAGGGGACCCAAAGCTCCTGTGGTGTTAAATACCTTTTTGCTTTTCTTACTAGAAAAGACTTTACTCCAGATACAATGTCTGGATTAGTAAATGCTAAGTATAAGATTATCACTAAGTTAATATAGGTAGGCCAATTTGACTTAATAAGCCAAAAAAGAGTAATCTTTATTTACTTAAAATAGAAATTATAATGGATATCAGGAGGTTATCCGGTCCATTTCCAAGCATCCAAGCTAAGTTCTATAATTGTTACAAATTTTGAATTCTGTAGAAGGCTTAGTCATCTTGGTCAAATAGAATTTACTCGCTGCATAGATTGGGTTTGAACCCTAATATCAGGGGGTTTTGGGCGAGTAATATGTGACCGCATTATTCAGGGATTGTCCCTGATGTCAAGAGGGCGAAAAACGTCAGGGATTATCCTCAATAATGATTTCAGCTATTTTGATGGCTTAGGTTGGATTCCCATTATCTAACTCATCATAATCTCCAATTTGGTTAAGAATCCTGACAACTCCCACCTCTATATCTTGGCATAGGGGGGACAATGGATGGAAAAAGTGACTATGTATGCTGTTTACTATGATACCCTGACTGACACCTACAATTGAGTGTTCACTGCCCTACTTATAAATGACTTTGCAAGGCCCTGACCAGTTGGTGCCCAATTTGTTGTCATGACCTCCAGGCCGATGATGTTAGAAAAGGACTACGTCACCTGGTTGGAAGGTGTGCAGGGGGTCATGCTTATCAATAAAATGATTGGTTTCACTGCTAGTTGTAGCAGATAGGTTCTTAAAAACCAGGTCCTGGAGTCAGATAATTTTATTGGCAATACTTTTCATAGTGACTTCAGGGGCTTCATGGGAGGCCTAGTAAAGCATATACTGCACATTAGAAGGCAGCAGGGGATTTCTTCTGAACAACGCTTGGAAGGGCGATACTAGGTTATTCGATGATAGCTGATCCTTTAGGCCAGAATTGCACTAGGCAAATAATGAGGCCAATGAAGGGGGTCAGTCATAGCCATTTCCTGGAGGTTTGAAGTTAGAGTATCATTTTCCCGCTTTACCATTCCATTGGTTTCAGGATTTAAGGGGGTAAATTATACCTGTGTGGTTCCCATCAGTTTGGCTAAATCTTTCACCAGCTTCAATTGGAAGCTTTGCCCAGTATTCAAAAGAATAATGTTATGCATCCATGTTGGGTGATAACTCAATTATACAAAAACGTGGTGGTAGCTTTTCCAAAGCTGAGGGTAGAGATACAGCTTCAATTCACTTAGCTAAAAGGTCCACAAGTAGAATTAGGAACCAATGATTATTAGAGGCTCAAGGCAGAGGTCCCATAACATTAATAATAATAGTATCAGAAGTGTTCACAGGGTGGAACCACTGGATTTTGAGGTTGGGGATTAGGTCCGGCTTGACTTTTACATACTAGGCAGGACTCTAATACATCCTATATTGAAAGAAGCATTCCTTCTCAATAACACTAATTCTTAATCTACTGGTAGGTTTTCCAAATTCCCCTCATGGCCAACTTGCCAATTACATTCAATATGTCATTGGTTCGAGCTGAATGTCATAAATAGGGCACCCACTTATTGGACACAAGTTTGTAAAAATTGGACGTTCTCAATTTAAGTAATTGCCAATTTTTTTCTAAATCCTTTTAAAGGGTTGGGGACTCGTCCTTCCATAAATGTAATTGTTTTAGAAGGTCATAGAGTTGATCTTCTTCAGGGTTAGTTAAAGTTAATATGGGAAGCCAGGATAGGCAATTGGCATTTTGGTGAATGGGCCCTGGTCAATGATAATGGAAAAGTCGTAGCTTTTGATTTTTTTAGCCCTTAGACTAATTTCCCATCTGTGTCCTTCATTTGCTGTAGCCATTGCAAGGAAGCATGGTTGGTAATTATGGTGAAATTTTCCCATATAAGTAAGGTCAGAAATTCTTAATAGACTAGTAGGGCAACCAAGCATTTGCGTTCTGTATAGCTATAGATGCGTTCAGCTCTGGATAAGCTCTTGCTATAGGAGGTATAGGATGTTCCACTGAGTTTTTGTCATGTTGAGATACTATAGCTCTGAAGGCTATATCTCTAGTATTGATAAAATGTCAGGAGAGTATCTATAACTCTCCAGTTTCCAATTTGGAAGTGCACGAAGCATGGGACCAAAGCAAGGGAACTCTTCATCAAAGTGACCATAAAAATATCCCAGCAGAGGGCGCTGGACCTAAGAAAACATAAGGCGAGGGTGTTGAGCACTGCGAAAGTAATCATAACTCAAGCAGACCTCAGAACTTGGCTGTGGTCCAGAAGGCTGTTAGTAATCGAGTTTTGTACAGGGGTAGGGTGCAATGGTGACCAAGTTTGGAAGGAACCTGGTAGGACCTGCGATGTACCTGAGGCTGTTATGGATTTAATTAGAATAAATTGTTTACATTTTGCAAGACCTCCTCAAAGAGGTCTGCACACAAGTGTCCACAAGTCAACATAAAAAACGTAAAATGACAAGGGGGTTTATTGGGAAGATGACCAACGAGAAACGTTGGTCTTGAGTAAACATAAATTAAACAGCCTCAGGGCTTCTCTGTGTCAGTGGAAGTGGTCTCAAGCCTTGTTGTACCAATAGACGCATGCTTCCATCCAAAAGGGTAGCATAATATGAAATCAACCTCACTTGAGTTATTGATTGAAGTTGTACCTGACACAAGCTCATAATTTCATAAATGGAATGGGTTTCAAACCCACATTCCCCGATTAACCATATCATACTATTGTCATTCATTAAATAGCTTGTCCATTTTAACGCCTGAGCCAAAACAAGGGCTGGGTGTTTTACACTCACTTTACCAACCTGAACATATTTGGCATGTACCCATAGTTAGTCCAGGGTGTGCTTGAGGTCAGGAAAGTCCTTAAGTTTAACCTTCTGGACCTCCTGCCGCCCAGCCTTGTCATTGGTGTTGGTGTCTTCTATCAAATCATGTAAACCTGACATTATCCTCTCCTCCTTTTTGGGCTCCACCCCCCCTCCAGGGGCATTCACCAAGGAAAAGTTTTTATGGGCAGGGCCAACTTCATGGCAGCGATGGCTGGCTTGGACTTCAATCCTGAAGCCTCAGGGAAACGCTCGTGGAAAGCTGCAATTAGCTCTTGGGCATGAGCACAATCATGCGCTGGGACCCAACTGTTCTCTGCTGCGTCAAATCCCTTCCAGGATACAAGGTGCTCAAGCCTTATTCTTACCTGACGAGAGGCAATAATCTCCTTCACTTCCCACTCCAGCTCCCCATCCACGAGATGAGCCTCTGGAGTCTCTGGTGGGGGCCCTCAAACAACGTGAGCTTGCTTTTATGAAACACTGAAAAGATTCAAAATGAAGTGGGGAGATTTAACTGGTATGAGGCGTGGCCCAACTTTTTGACAACGCAGTATGGCCCAATCCTTTTTGGTCCTAGCTTTATACATGATTCTTGATTGGGATGTTTTTAGCATCCAGCATCATAAGATATCCTTCCTTGTACGCTGTTCCAACTCATCTCTTACTATCAGCGTTTTCCTTGTAAGCCTGCATGGCCACATCTAAATTCGTGCTCACCCTTTGGTGTACTTTCTTGATTAATTTTGAAAAGTCCACCACCGCTTCCATATTGAATCCACAACTGGGCTCCATATTGAAGGCGATATTGAAGCCATAGTTTGAGAAGAAAGGGGAACAACCAATAGATGGATATTGGGCGTTGTTATAGCTAAATTGGGCCATAGGAAGATGGGAACCCCAATCTGAATGATCTGAGGCAGTGTAACACTGCAAGAACTGTTAAATGAACTGGTTCACTCGTTCTGTCTGCCAATCTGATTGGGTGTAATAGGCAGTTGAACGGCAGGGACGGATTTGCAGAGCCTTACACAACTCTTCCAAAAAGACGGAGGTAAACTGGGGTCTACAATCACTAATTATTTCTTGAGGGACCCCATGAAGATCAAACACATTGGTAACAAAAAGCCTAGCCATCTTAGCCGTGGAGACTGTAGTTCTGCAAGGGATAAAGTGGGCGAACTTCGTAAAATGGTCCACCGCCACCATGATAGCATCATAGCCATCAGATACAGGCAATTCTACATTTAAATCAACTAATAGGAAGTTCAAGGCTCGTCAGCTTTTTTAACTAGTACCAACAACCCTGCTAAAGGCTGGCGAGTCAGTTTCATTTGTTGCAGAATAGGCATTCTTTACAATACCTTCCCACCTGAGCGGCTAATCCCAACATATTTTAAGTGCGGCGGTTAAGAATAAGGGTCTTCACCTTTCTCAGGATGACCAATGGTGATTCCGTCATGATGGTCCCAGATGAGTTCCAGGCGAAGTGGTCCTGCAGGGACCCATAAGCACTCAGGAAATCACACCATCTCATCCTTTACGTGATAAGCTCTGGTAATATCCTCCTGATTCAATGCGCTCTTTGCAAGGACCATAGTATATTCAGCTGAAAAGGCTGAGAAAGGACTAGCTTTTTGAACATACCATATTCCTCCACATTTTCTAGAGGAGCGAGCACTGGCCCATTGACTAAAGGGGAGGAACATTGAGACACGATCTTACCTGGGTGAATCATTAAATGGGTATTATGCACCTCAACCTCCTTAATATTGGGAGCTAATGCAGGGTTGCGGCTTAAAGCATCCGCCAAACCATTCTCCTTGCCCTTTGTAAACTCATAAGAAAACGCAAATTGGGCAAGGGTCTCATGCCAGAGGGTTCGCCGTGAGTTTAAGACACGAGGTGGGTGGTTTACAGTAAAGCATGGTGATCTGTACATATGCAGAAGGGTTGGGATGAGCTATGCAAGTGATGACGCCAATAAGTCAGCCCCTCACCCACTGCTAATAAACTCTTTATCATATACGGCGTAGTTTAACTCTGGTAGAGACATCTTCCTAGAAATTATCCCACTGGATGCTCTTTTTCATCTTCGCCCACTTAAAATAGGTCTGCCACTATGGCGAAGTTGGAGGCATATGAAGCAACTTTAAACACCTTATTAGGTTCAACATGGCAAAGAATGGAAGTGGACAGCAAAGTACACTTTACTGCTTATAAGCATACTATAAAACTGGGGACCACTGAATTACTTTTGCCCCACTTGCCTTATACAAAGACGCCACAACCTCATAAAGTTTAAGTGAACTTCTTAAGGAATGTACACATTCCCAAAAAGCTTCTCAATTCCATAACCAAAGTTGGAGTGGGCCACTCACAAATCGCCTTCTCCTTGTCTGGAGTTATCATGTGCCCTTGTTCAAACATGATGTTGCCCAGAAAGATGACCTGGGACTTATAGAATTCACACTTACTGATTTTCAGGGTAAGGTTGGCAGCTTTCAAACTCTCCACCAGCTGCCAAAGGTGTACTGCATGGGACTCATTGTCTGGGGAAGATACTAAAATATCATCCATATAAGCTACCGCGCATACCCCCAGCAGGTCCCACAAAGCCACATCAATATGACGTTGAAAGATAGCAGGGGCATTTTTAATCCCAAAAGGCATAACTTAAAATCGGAATATTTATTTTCTGGTATGGAATGTGGTCAACCACTCCTGGACCTTCTTGATAAGGATCTCATTGAACGCATTTAAACAATCCAGCTTGGAGAAGACTCGCGCTTTCTCCACATAGCATGCAATATGTGAGTCCAAGGAGATGGGATGTAAGTCTGGTACAGTGACGTTGTTGAGATTCCCATAATCTATGCAGGGACATAAGGTACCATCGGCCTTCTCAACAAAGAGAAGTGGGGAACATACAGGGGAGGTTTGCCAAAAAATAGCACCTGTGGCTAACTGCTCCTTAACCCACACATATAAGGCCACTTCCTCCCATAAGTCAGCGGATAAGTTGGGTAAGATATATGCACCAAATCAACGGTTAGCTTAAACTTGCAATCAAACTTTGAATGATCAGGTATTTCATTAGCTGAAGCCACATCAAACGAAGATTACAATCCCTCCAAACAGAGAGGTTAAAAAACCTCCACCGAGGGCTTCAGCAATGGGCAAGGCTGAGAGTGTGAATATTATGCCAGTGGGGCAAATCGCCCTGAAAGTTGGCTTCAGTCAAAGGAACAACCAACTTGTGACCATACTTTAAAGTTAGGGATAGAGTATTTTCTTTCAAGTTAGTCCTGACATCAAAGTTTCTCCATCACTTTACGCCCAAAATGATTAGGTACAAGAGGTTTTGGTAGCTTGGAAGTGGTTGGACAAATGATATGTGCCAACTTGATAGTCCAATAACCCCTTTTTTCTGCGTAGGAATACCTTGAAAAATCCCCTTCTTTAACCATACTTCCTGGAAAGTAACTCAGCTCAAGGTATTTGGCTAGTTCTTGGTCCATAAAAAACTCAGAGGCTCCAGTATCCACCAAAATAGTAGAGCTGATTTCCCTAAAGGAGATGACATGGTAGCAGTCAGTAGAAACATAAACTAAATGATTTTATTTAAAGCAGAAAAAGCCTCTCTTTTCCACCAAACGCTTCTTTAGGGTCTAACATTCCCCCAGGGTAAGTATTTGCATCAAAGAATGGAGAGGGATACTTGGCCACTCTTACTATTGAGGCCACATATCCTTCCATATCTTCTGCAACTGCATAAACGTTTTTGTATTGTAATTGTAACACCTTCTCCTCCTCCTGGGTTCCACGGATCATCGTTGTGGTCAAGCGTGGGTTCTTTGGGGTGATTTGACACACTTAAATGGGGTCAATATCCGATCCATAAAGGAAGATATATGGCTTGGTAGTATATATGGAAACGTCGTTAAAAAATGCATTTTGGGTCATGAACTACCCTATCCCCATTTTGATGACGTGTTATACAACTTTATCCAAGGCCAATACTACCAGACCCTTTGTCAAGGATCCTGCCTGTACCAAACGTGGTGCTAAATAGAAAGATTTTTTTGTGTTTATTTCATCATTACTGGTGGAAAGTTTGGGAATCATGACTCTCAGATTGCAAAGTGACCATATCCACCAGGTTCAGGCAAGAAAGGTGAGTACCTTCTGGATGGAGGTAGCAAGAATAACGCCAGACTGCTCAAACCCTCAGAAAAATGAAAAAAACAGTGGTGAGCCCCACTGTTGCCGTGGCCACCAGCTGTCACACACTATTTGCACTCACAAAAGTCCCACATGGAAAAAGTTTGTGCACATAAAGATAAATGGTTGGTCATCTAATGTCAGAAGAGTATCTATAACTCTCCAGTTTCCAATTTGGCGGTGCACGAAGCATGGGACCAAATCAAGGGAATTCTTCATCAAAGTGACCATAAAAATAGCCCAGCAGAGGGCGCTGGAGCTAAGAAGACATAAGGCGACGGTGTTGAGCACTGCGAAAGTAATCATAACTCAAGAAGACCTCAGAACTTGGCTGTGGTCCAGAAGGCTGTTTCTATCGAATTTTGTACAGGGTTAGGGTGCACTGGTGACCAAGTTTGGAAGGAACCTGGTAGGACCTACGATGTACCTGAGGCTGTTATGGATTTAATTAGAATAAATTGTTTACATTTTGCAAGACCTCCTCAAAGAGGTCTGCACACAAGTGTCCCCAAGTCAACATAAAAAACGTAAAATGACAAGGGGGTTTATTGGGAAGATGACCAACGAGAAACGTTGGTCTTGAGTAAACATAAATTAAACAGCCTCAGGGCTTCTCTGTGTCAGTGGAAGTGGTCTCAAGCCTTGTTGTACCAATAGACGCATGCTTCCATCCAAAAGGGTAGCATAATATGAAATCAACCTCACTTGAGTTATTGATTGAAGTTGTACCTGACACAAGCTCATAATTTCATAAATGGAATGGGTTTCAAACCCACATTCCCCGATTAACCATATCATACTATTGTCATTCATTAAATAGCTTGTCCATTTTAACGCCTGAGCCAAAACAAGGGCTGGGTGTTTTACACTCACTTTACCAACCTGAACATATTTGGCATGTACCCAGAGTTAGTCCAGGGTGTGCTTAAGGTCAGGAAGGGCCTTAAGTTTAACCTTCTGGACCTCCTGTCAGCCAGCCTTGTCCTTGGGGTTGGTGCCTTCTATCAAGTCATGTAAACCTGACAGTAAAGAGGATAAAGGGTTTATCAAGATTCAGATGAATAAGTACTGGATAGTTGGGGGGAGAGACGCATAGCAGGTCAAAGGCCTGCTGTTGCTCTTCTTTCCACTGAAGGGGTATCCCTTTCTTCAGTAATTACACTAAAGGTTTAGGTGTTTGAAAAGTGGGGAATAAACTGAGGATAGTATCCCACTGTTAGCCGCCAGGGAGGAATCATTGGTGGCACGATCATCTGAAGGCCAGGCTTCAAAGTTAGCAGCCTTGGACGAGATGGTTTCCATTAAAGTAAAGTAAAATAAATTAAGAGTTCTGATGAGAAGTATATTATTTAGACTAATCTATCACTATTTATAGTGCTTTAAAATATAAGGATAGTAATAGGGATTATAAGGATCGTAATAGGGATATTTAAGGGGGACTGTGGTATACTTACCAACGTTTATGGATTAGATTGTCTTATCGTGTATGGTCAACTTTATGTTTTAAACATTTAACCGGAATAGGGATATTTAAGGGTAGTGTCATGGGACCAGTAGGAAAGTCCCGATGCTAGGATATGTGGGAATAGATAAAGAGTGGATAGAGATTAGATAATGAATAGGAAATGTACAATTTCCTTGAATTCAGAATAATTTGGGAAAAGTCCCAAATTTGGTATTCTAGTTGAATCAAACTCCATTCTCAAATTATTGGACCATCTGCAAATTATGCACTTTGTATGATTATTTTGATTTTTCCCCTGGACAAGGCTTTTACCTAATCCAGGGAGAATCCTAACAACGCCCTTCCAAAGCCTTGTCCTAAGGGAGAAAGTTGTGACCTGAAGGTTAAGGTAGATAGAGGACTCAAGCTTGAGGGTGTACAGAGCCTTACCAGTGTAGGAGTTGTGGAAGTAGAATTTGATGCAGTTGGCCAAGGTGTGGTTAGCAAAACTGGTGACAAAAGCATGAATAGAAGGGTTGTTGTTGAGCTGGCAGAGCAAGAGGCGGCTAATGTCCATGTGGGTAAGGTTGTTGGGCAAGGTGAAGGTGAGGTGTAAATGCCTGAACTTGGAAGCATCTCTGATGATGCCTTGCTCACATTCGCGCTTGATGGCTTTGGCGGGGATTGAATGGAGCAGCTCAAACACCTCGTTTGCCCTAGTTTTGTAAATCTTATAGGGGTCATGCCTGCAGATGGTTGTCAAGTGCCCGCTGAGACCAGATGGCAGATGAAAGGCGGTCAGCTCTTCGAGCAGCATCTTGGAAATCTGCTTGGCGATGGAATCCTGGAGGGCATTAGTGTGCTTGTTGGTTTCAAGGTTGAGATGGAGTTTGAAGTGAACCTTCTTTCTCTCATGCATGTTCTCCTTGCTAACCCACTTCAGATGCGGCGCAAACGTGCCACTGAGCACCTCATGGCAAAGCCCATCATGCCCAAAACAGACGATCTGCATCTCTGACTTGGGCAGCAGCCAATAGGATGAGCTGAAATGCTAGCAGGTTTTTTCAAGATCAGCAATCATTTTTGTAATGTCAGGCCTGATTGCTGGAGGGGAGCCATCAGAGTTGGAAAGTTGTAGCATCGCTGAAAAGGAGTCGTTGAGCTTTGCTTTTTCAGGACCTGTGTTTTCATAGGGATCAGCATTCATCTTAGTAATATCTGGTCCAATTTTTGGAGGGGCGCTGTCAAAGTTGGAAAGCAGTAGCATTTCAGGAAGAGAGTCATCAAGCTTACTCTCAATAATGCAAAGGTAAGTCCCAGGTATTTTACCTGGCATTCAAATTGCATCGACGCACTGAATGTTTTTGAGGCTTCCTAAAAATTCCTGCAGCTTGCTGCCTGCATTAAATTTGGAAGCTAATTCTTGACTTGTTGTCCCAACTTGATTGGTCCAATTGCTCAGAAGATGCTCATCCAAATTGATGTTTGGCACTTTTAACTCTGAACACTCAATAAAATTTGTTCTGATTTCTTTCACTAAATCAGACTGAAAAATGACGTTATTGCAGAGAATTGGGTTTTGGTCACCTAAATAAATGTTATTACTAGTATCAAAATCATTTGTTGTTTTTAAATTCTGAGTATCTAAATTTGTTTGATCTTTGCTCTTTGACTGGAGTATAAGCATCAATTTGGTCAGTTTCTTTTTATAATGCTTCACTTTGGTGAGAAATCTAAAGAGTTTTTTCTTCATAATTGGAAAACATCCTATAGGCCAGTAGTCATTTCTCTGTGTGATATTTTCCCAAGCGTCTCTTCAGTTGTTGTCACATTCTTCCTTGCTATATTTTGCTTCCTGCATATAATAAAGTATTGCCTTTTTCAATCTCTTCACTTTATGATGTTAGCTATAATGCCCTTTGACATCTGTTTCAATTATTTCAGGCATATACAATAAATCAAGTAAGGGCTTAAGTTGCCCTGGTGTTTTTAAAAGTATAGGACCTTCTTCTCTAGGACACATAAAGCTCTTCTTGGTAAAATCATTTTCCACAGTGATTGCATCTCAGCCATTCCATGTAGGTATTCCAAAAGGTCAGGGTCCGGAGTACCTACTGAGGATTAAAAACTCTTATCATCCAAGGTTGAGGCTATATCCTCATGGTGCAACTCGGAAGCGACCTGGCAGGGAGCACCATTTTATTGGGCTGCCAGGGAGTTATCATTAGTGGCACAATCATCTGAAGGCTGGGCTTTGAAGTTAGCAGCCTTGGACAAGATGGTTTCCATTAAAGTAAAGTAAAATAAATTAAGAGTTCTGATGAGAAGTATTTTATTTAGAATAATCTAGCAATATTTATAGTGCTTTAAAATATAAGGATAGGAATAGGGATTATAAGGATAGGAATAGGGGATACTTAAGGGTAGTGTCATGGGACCAATAGGAAAGTCCCGATTCTAGGATATGTGGGAATAGATAAAGAGTGGATAGAGATTAGATAATGAATGGGAAATGTACATTTTCCCCAAATTTAGCATAATTTGGGAAAAGTCTCAAATTCAGTATTCTAGTTGAATCAAACTCCATTCTCAAATTATTGGGCCATCTGCAAATTATGCACTTTGTATGATTTTTTTGATTTTCCCTCTGGACAAGGCTTTTACCTAATCCAGGGAGAATCCCAACACCCACCATCCCTAAGAAAACTTGTACTTCTTGTAGGGATTTAGGGGGGACATCCTAGCAATGGCCAAGGCCTTGTCATTAATTGGGAATATTTTGGCTTTACTTACCTTCTAGCTTAAAAAAGCCACCTCACTTTAAAAGAAGAGAAATTTTAACGGCTTTAGTTTAAATGGAGATTGCCCTAACTGCTTTTGGACTTGCCTGAGGTGATCTAGGTGCTCAGCAAAGGTTCTCAAAAAATGGAAATATCATCAAGATAATTTAGCACACAGAGGTCTTATATCGCCTAAGAGTCCGTCCATGGCGCGTGGAAAGATTTAGGGCGTTACATAACCCCTGAGGCATTTAATTGGGCTCAAATGACCCTTTTCTTGAGATGAAAGCTCATTTTTCATTATCCTCAGCAACAAATAGACTTGCCAGTACCCACTGGCAATATCTATAGCTGATAAATAGTGGGAATCTGAGATAAGCGTAAGGAATCATATATATGCGGCAAAGATAGCTATCTTTTCATATGATAGATTTAAAGCGGCAATATACCATGACAACACGGTGGCCACCATCCTTTTTCTGAATTAATAGGAGTGGGGAAGCCCGTGAGCTTTTTTAAAAAGCACTTTTATACTGGCCTTCAACCTTTGCTGTAATTATAAGGCCACTTGAGCTTCCTTCACTTTGGATTTTCAGTATGGCTGGGATTTAAATGGAGGTGAGCCTCAGTCTCAAATTGGTTAATTACCTGGACAATTTCCTGTAGTCACTTGGTCCTGAGGAAAAAATATCGCCATATTCTTAAGGAAACCTTAAACGTTTTGGCGTTCATTTGGGGTGAGATTATCTCCAATCCTGCTTTCAACCAAAGCTATGATTCTTATGGGATAAAATCATTAAGCTTGTAGGGAGCCAAAACAACTCACATCGGCAATATTCTCAATGGGACATAGTTTTACATAAGTGATAGGGGCATGCCGCGGGACTTGGATGGTATGTTCATTATAATCCCTAATAAGATAGAGATAGATTTTCCATAAGCGGGATCCAAAATCCCCACGCAGGTCAACGCTTCTTTGATTGAAGGGTTTGGGTGTCCATTTAGCTCCAAAATTTGATTAAGAGGGGTGAGAATCTGGATTTCATATCCACAAAAAGTTGTGAGCCATAAGGTATTATGATAGGATGATGGGCATACAGAGGGATCCCCTCTTTGGAATCCACAGCCTCTGGGGGTAACTTAGTTTTTCCCCCTAAGACTTGGTATTCAACTTTGCAAATGGAGGACAGGTATCTGAGGATGCATGTCCATTTTTTGGGGGCTCCTTTACATTTGACGTGAAGTAAATTAATTAATGGGATCCAATATCCTAATAGGACAGGTATTTTCCTTGTGGTTGATGATGCAGTTAAACTCCCGCATCAGTTAGACCCCAATAAGCAACTCATAAGTATCGTTTTCTAACGCAATGGTGGGGGAAGTAATTAAAAGTTTCCCATATTGAAGGGTTAGGGCAGAATAGGCTCCTATCGCCTTAGTTGACTGATTACTGGCCATCACATATTCAGCTTTGTGAATCAATTCTGGAGCCATTTTTATCTTTTGGATAAGTTGGGAAGAAATAATGTTAACTGGGGAGCCAGTGCTAATTATTGCCAGGACTTTAACCTTATGTAAGGCTACCTCTACACAAACCACCAAAGATCTAAACTGGGAAATTAACAGCTAGTAAGTTGTCATTAGAGATTCGTATCAAAGAAAGCTGAGGATTCTTCTGTGGCCAAGCTCAGGGCTGTTCAATGCATTTGGAAGTTTTATAAGCCAATGCTTGGTTTTCTATAGAAGAGCTGACTGCCAAAATTTATTTGGGTAACTGACCAATTTAAAAGTAAGAAAGGTGGAGATCTTTATTTTCTTAAATAGAAAGAGGTACGTCAGCTTCTGAAGGCACAGCTAAAAAAATATCCTGAAGTGCTGTGAATAGAGCTAGAGCTGGAACAAGAATCTTGGGGCACTTAAATGCCATCAGCATAGGGTGCCTCCTGCCCTATACTGACTGATCTTTTGCCAACTTATGTTGAAGAATGTGACAAAAGTCTAAAATGTAATTGTTTCTCTTGCTATGGGTGTAGTATAATTCAGGTGTAGCTGACTTGAAGGGTGTAACCACTAGCACTTGTGACTGAGGCTTGTTAGTATTAAAATGATTGGGCCCAGTAGGTTTAAGTAGATCGTCCAGAATCTCCAAAATAGCTTCTTTAATATGGAGGAGAGACGTCCAGTTATACTTTACTGCTATAAGATAAAGTAAAATTATGGGCACATTTATAAGCGCCAAAACGAGGCAGTGATAGTGTCATCTAAAGTAAGACGTTTTCATGTGCTCAACATTTGAGCCCCAAGGTAAAAATGGTGAGCAAACTCAGTGGAGTTTTCTACCATATTAAGGCTTATACCCATAAAGGTTTGATTTTGGTTAGATAAAGTTAAGTCGCTCCCAAATTCCCAAAGCAGGGCAGCATTGGCGTCATGCCAATCCTGGAAATGCATTAGATGAGGTACCATAATATTTTGAGCTATGCTACTAAGATAGTTAGTTAGGTGTTTGAGACGTTTAGTGTCAGTGGCTTCCTCCATAGCACTTTCATAACAAAATATGAAAGAGAAGATGCTCCCTTTGCTTGGGACGTTTTTCTCTTTGAACGACGGTTTGAACGTGCCACTGGGGGCATTAAAGCCAAACAATGTGAACTGACACTGTGTGGACGTTTTCACCTAAAGAGGAACTTATATCTCTGGAAGTTTTGTAAGGGTGGAGGGCGTCCACTTTATTTTGTAAGGCATTAAAATCTTCAATTAATGAGTCTACCCAATCATGGGTGGCACAAAGGGCCGCTTTGGTAGCAACAAGAGGGGTCAAATACCAAATTACACTTTTTAGCTCTGTAGTCGCATCTTAAAGTTTGAGTTGGTGTTGCTCAAGGGCGAGAATTCTTTACTCATCCCATGCATCATAGCAAGTAAATTTACCAAGAGTTTAAGGCGTTCCTGATCTAAAAGGAGATCTAACGCCAAATTTTTGTTGTTCGTTTTTTACTTATTATATATTTTTCACTGGGAACTTAGGGTGTACCTGGCAAGGAGCACCAGTTTTATCAGGACCACTGGGTTGATACCACGTATTTCTTAATTTTTGAAGCCAGGGGACCCAAAGCTCCTAGTGATGGAAAATACCATTTTGCTTTTCTTTAGTCAAAAAGTCTTTACTCCAGATACTATGTCTGGAGTGGTAAATGCTAAGTATAATATTATCCCTAAGTTAATAGAGGTAGGTCAAAATTTTGACTTAAAAAAGCAAAAGAGAGTAACCATTATTTGATTAGAACTGAAATTATAAGGGATATCAGGGAAATGACCTGGTCCATTTCCAATAATGAAAGCTTTCATCTATAATTGTTACAAATTATGGATTCTATAGCAATCTTAGTCATCTTAGTCACATAGGATTTTCTTGCCGCATAGATTGGGTTTGAACCCCAAAATTAGGGGGTTTAGGGTGAGTAATATGTGACCACATTAGTCGGGTATTTTACCCAATGCCAAGAGGGCTGGAAATTCATTGGGGATTATCCCCAATAATGGTTTCAGCTATTTTGATGGTTCATATTTGATACCTGTCATCTACCTCATCTGAATATCTAATTTGGTTAAATATCCTAACAGTGCGCACAGTTCATAAATTACTGATCTACTATTGCAAGCTGCAGAAATTGACACAAAGACAAAAAAGAACCCATCAACACCTGCTCAATTTTAGCTTCAAATATGATTTTATAAAAAGTCCTTTTACATTTCTGGACATACTGAGAAAAGCGTGGCAATTGAGGCAAATACCATGGAAGAGGCCAAGTTAGTAATGTTACCTCCACCAAACAAATGCTGCCTGAGCCATCAGTGAAATCAGCAAACATCGCTGCCATCACAATCCCCACAAAACCCTCAATCCCACCCCCAATAACCACACCTGAGTCCTTTGAAAACGCCATGAGTCCCATGAAATAGGACACTCCTGAGGCAAGCCCAACAATCAGTGCTGATAGTCCCTCCTGGACATGGTACTGGATGCGCAATCAAAAACTTTTGAGGACAAGCTCTTGGGGACCAAATGCAGTCAGGGAAAAGCCCCTCAAGGTGGTACTCAAAAAAGGATAGGGTGATTTATTTTTGTGATCGCATATGGGTGCCCAAAAAATCTATGGCCCTGAGACATGAAGGAATATCATGACTCGCTAACAATGGGCACCCTGGAGGAAACAAGACTGCCAACCTGATAAAGAGAATATATGATTGTACTGGATTGACAAAAGATGTGCCAGCTTGTATAGAATTCTGCCTAACCTGTGCATGATCAAAATCTTACAGAAGTGGACGAAATGGTCTCTAACATCCACTGCAACAAGCAGCAGGACCATGGACATCAGTATCAGTCAGCTTCATAGTCAGTCTATCCACTTCAAAAGGTTTGGCATGATCATGATAGTTGTGAAAATAATTACTAAATACGGCTTGTTCATCCTATGCTTGACTACAACCACAGTGGAAGACATGGGCCACTTATTTATGACCCATATCTTCACCATGTTTGGGTTACCACAAGGGATAATTAGGTAGGGGATAACAGCTCATATTGAAATTCTGGGGTGCCCTTTACAAGACACTTCACATAAAACCATGGCGATTGTTGGCTTATCACCCCCAGTCTGATGGACAAACTGAGAAAATTAACCTCCCTAGAGTAATATCTCCGGTGCTACGCCTCCACTGCTCAGATGCCTGGTCTGGATACCTGGCCTTAACTCAGTTCTCATGAAAAAATTCCCTGAACGCCTCTACTGAAATAACGCCACTGTATGCCAACTTAGGCTACAATCCAGAAATTACAATTGGGCCCCAAATTCACACAAATTTTACTGCAGTAGATAACTTCACAACACACATCCAGAAAATACACCAGCAAGTGCAAAGGCAATTGACAAAAGCCTCCCAGGATGCCAAGTAATTCGCTGACTGAAAACGGAAAGCAGCGCCCAAATATCAGTTGAGCGACCTGGTGATGGTTGATATGAAAAAGCTTGACCTTAAGGTATCCTGCCACAAACTGGCCTGCAAAAGGGAAGGACCGTTCCCTATCAGAAAAGTCTTTAACAAAGGGTCTTTTTATGTGGATATTTCCCTGCACTTAAAAACCACAAGTCTTTCAATGCATCAGCGCTGTCGCCATTCAAAGGGAAAAAAACCTGCAGAGATCAAACACTTGTTGTTAGAGGGAACGCTGATATTTGAGGCAGAGGAAATCTTGGATTCAAGGAAGATTAAACGGGGGACTAAATGCTTGTAGCGTGGAAAGGGTATCCCGCCTATGACAACATTTGGTTTCCAGCCTGTTATTGTACCAATTTTTAAGGATCTAGTTATCTAGTTCCATGCACAAAATCATGCTAACCCGGCGCCTGCTGCTATGAAACCCTGACCCTTGCAGCCATTAATTTGCCCTTACCTCACAAAAACTATGTATGGTACGGGCTCTAGAGGGAGAAGTAGACCCTGTCTTTTTAGGAAAGGGTAATGTAATGGTTCCGTCTGCACTCAGAAAAATTTAATTGGTTGATTCACCACTTTCTATTGAAAAAGGGGGACCGTTTCTGAGCACTTCTATTAGAAAAATTAGCGTATTTAGGGCACACCCTTGACGAGTGGTGGGTTTCTTCTGAGGCCCTTATTTTAATTTTACAATAAGTCAAAGAATGGAAGGGGAGGATTTTGCAGGGAAGTTTGATTTTACTTAAGCCTATGTCACATAAAATTACAACAATCTGCAATGAGGTCTGACCATAATTTGGAAGATTGAGACTGAAGTTCTGACAGAAACATCATCCCATAAATTGGTCCAACAATGATCACTTAAAGGAAAAGAAATTTTTTTAGGAAATTACTAGATATGTTAGTTTCTGGAACCCTGATGGAAGCAAAAAATTGGCAACAGGAACTGTGAGCCAAGGCGCCCACAATGTTCAAGCCAAGCCATGAAGCAAAAGTCCTGGCGTTTCTAAGAAGATTTGTGTGAAACGTTGTAAGAAATGTTCCCAAGTACCACCCCTCACTTTCCTTCAACTATAAAAACCTAGTACTCTGATAATAGAGTTCTTGGTTATTTTGCACTATCCTCATTGACCTTTGATTTTGCCAAACTTACTTTAAAATTCTTGTAATTCTCAACTAGTCTAGCTACCCCTAAGGAACCAGCCAACCCAATGGAGGGTCTGCACTCATTTGTATCAGTAATGATGATGGCTGTCACATTGGTTATCTCAGATATTGCTTCTCTCAGCATGGGAACCCTTGAGAGTTGTACCCTACAAGTTTTTCAAGATTCCTCCACTCAGCAAAATGACTATTGAGAATCTCAAACCAAACAGAACGACCAGACGCTCAACTTAATCCATTCAAACTAAGAAGAAAACGGAATTGACAATTCAGCAGTCACATCTTGGTAGACACTGTTGGGATTAAACCTGATGCAGCGGTTGCCACTCCTCAGTATCAAGTATATGCTAAAAAGATCAGGAGTACAGCTGAATGTAAACCAGGGAGGGCGGATCAATCCATCACTTAATCTAATTTGCCCCAATCAGGGAGGAAACAGGAACAAAGATTTAGTGGACGCTAATCAAAGCAAAACAATGGGGATCAAACCCAATGAGACCATTATTGCTATATGTTATCAAGTGCATATCCAACTGAGTCAGGAGTCCTACCTGAATGGAAAACACAAATGGACAGAACTACCCCCTTCCACCAACCCTGGAAGTTTGACCCTTATACTTGAAGCGTGGTCAAGATTACTCTCAGTGATCAGCTTATTGGTCAGAGCTGGGATGATGTTCATAGATCGATACTTTCTGCGCTTGTCCTCACATGGTTCTTATTCGCATATCATCATAATGGTGATGCCTTGCGGATGCTGGATTTTATTGTGGGTTCTGGAGTACCCCTATTGAAAGCCAAGTCTTTCTTTGGCACGTCAATTGTCTGACACCTTCTTTTCTCTGCAATATAACACAACTCTTAATTAAGAAATGGGAGCCTAATATTATTGAGTCATTAACATGATAGGACATGCCACGGGTAAAGTATTTTCATTCCTCAAATCACAATCATCCCTTCAGATGCATTGTTTCAATTTAGTTGTTTGCAGTTCTCTGTTTTTTAAGTTTTGTTATGAACATCAACAAGGCAAAATGAAAATTGCTAAAGTTAGATGACTCAATTTTAGAAATTGTGTTTCCACCATAGCCAACTCTATGTGGGTTGTTCAAGGGTTGGAAATGGAAACAACCTATCTATCTTAGCTCCAGATGGTGGGACACTTAATATGGCTTATCTGGTAGCTCTATAATGAAAAAAGTAATTTGTTTTGTACAGTATAGTGTCATTATATTGTAGTATCATTTGTACCACCACCAACCCAGTATGTTGAATATTAAAATAACAATATAACTAAAATAAAATGATGGAATTTATGTATTTATGATGTAGGCGGCAATAAACGTAATTGTTTTATTATTTTGTTGTTAGATAAATAATTAAAAGTCTTCTGGAGGTAGAAGTAATAGACATGGGTGAGGCAGTGAATACTTGCTAGTTTATAAGCATATAAATCATACCAGCAACTAATCACTAATCCAATGCTATAAATAAACTTTAGCTACAAAAACTTTATAGAGATGATACTTATACATATCTATAAAAAAGAAAATCAGTATTAGTCTACAACTAATCACCATGTATCCTTCTATCAGTTATACTAATAATTTATGATGTTGTTTGACTAGATGATCAACCTATGCTTATAAATTCTGCATACAAAATGATAAAATATTGGGTTACCAGGATGTAAGTAAAACTTACCCATCCTGCTTAATGTTATATGACGTATCAAAACTGTAATTTAAACCTCACCCTTAATAAAATAAAGATCAATTACAAATTTAGAGAAGAAATTAATAAAACTTTAGAGCTTATATTGCTAGTCAAGCGGAGTCATACTAACACATACTTTCAAGTATTTTAATATATCTACATCAAGGATTAATTAATATATTTATGAAAATTCAAATTAGCAAAATTCAAATTTGGGTTTGACCACTAATAAGATAATGCCATCAGCCCTATTAACACCAATACCCTATAGACCTCGCCTTTACCATTGTCCTGCTATCTATATACTTTGTCAAATTGATCCCAATCAATCCACTGTCAGATATGTCACTAGTAATTTCCAACCCAACTTTAAGTTTAAATTTAGATCTAATTCATACAATCCTAATTTTTGGCAGATCAAACTTTATCTGCTCGCTAAGTTTCTCAAATTTGTTCCATTCCCATCAATAGGAGTTTGAAAAAATCAATCAATCAAATTTTTCTCAAGTATCACCAGTTGACTAATACCCTTAAGATGCTACTGAAGTTTAACAGACTAACCCAAGACGTGCCCAACCTTGGACGTACCATCATCAGGTTTCACAGAGCTTAATTTACTGGCTATCTTGGACCATAAGGAGGAAACTCTAGAAGATTTGGGAGCTGGAAAGTAAGCTGTCTGACTAGAGGTCAAGGTATAAATTGGGGCTGGCCCAGTATTAAAAGGTATATATGCGGCAATGCACATTCTACAGAATACCATTGATGATAAATCTCCAAGATGTAATAACCTACCAAGCCTATGTAAGATTTGGAGAATTTATCTCTAATAATGGCTTGTATCTTGTTAAGCTTTATGTTTCTTTAAAGGTACGTTGTCTTCACACAGTTGTACCTATTTGAAGTGCAAACATACCTGTTCCTATATTGCCCAGTTGTAGTTCCAATTGCAACATCTTAATGCTCACTACAGGGATACTTTAAATTCACCATAGAAGAAACCAAAGAACCAGCCATCATGAGTCAAGATCTCAACTGCTTCACCATCAGCTTCAGGGACAAGTATCCTCCTCAACTCATGGACACAGTGGACGCCCCACATGCGACCACTTATACCTCAGCAGTTTAGATGAGGAAGCAGATGCTCCTGCTAAGGAGCTCGTCCCCATAGGACCATTAACCTCTCAGTCAGTAGTTAAAATGGCCAGTATATCCACCAAACATGTCAAGGAGGTCATGAAATAGCTCTTCTGTGGATACTATCTCCACGCTGAAGTCATCAATTAAGAACACTTGGGGATGTTAAGAAGCTACAGAAATTAAGACTACCTACATGAAAGCTATCATTTACACCAGGAGATGTCATTTTGCACTAAAAAAAGAAGCTTGCTACTCAGGCACAGAAGACTGTAGTGATTTCCCAGTATATACATCCTTTGATATTCCAAATCATGCATATCCTCGCCTGGCAACACATCTAGAATAGTGGGATGGTAGAGTTATGGAAGCTTAATGATGGGACAATCAGCTACTGGTGGATTAATTGGAAAGCACCTTTTGAAAAGTTCACGTGGTTATCTTACACAATCAACAATATACAGGCAAAGCCCATTGCTGAGTGGATGATCTTGATGACCAACTGAAATGCCAATCTGTCCCACATCATCAGCGAGTTTTTTGACAAGAGTGGGGCGTCATCTCAATGGATAGCTGATGTGACCCACTAATTCAGCCAGGTCAAGGATACCTGAAGGCAGAGGTATAGCGTTATGCCATAAAGGAGGCCGCCAGTTGAGAGGCCATGCCAAGACTGGTCAAACCATCCAAAAGTTGGTAGAAGAGCTGGACTGGAAGTTTTTCCACCTCTTAGAAGTGATGATCAATCACCACAACTAAATTAATACTTAAACATAGCACCAATGCCAGTCAGACCAGACTCAGCAGCCTTGATGAGAGTCTGACCAACACCAGACAATTTTCACAACAGAGTTTATAAATAAATCAGCTTAACTGCGAGGTCAAAGCCCATGTCCTGATAATCACACGCCTCACTGAGATAACCTCACTCTGAAAGTCTGATTACCATGAAAGAACTAAAATTTTCAGAGGTCAAGCAATTCTTGTAGGATGAGTGCTAATACTCTTCTGACAGATAAGACCAGTTCTTGGATGAGGTCAAAGGTGTAATTTGTAGATGACAGCAGGGTCCTCCAACCCAAAAATTGAAGGAGATCTTCACCAATGTACATGATCCTAGTCTGATGGACCCAGAATCTGAAAGCAATGGAGCATTCTTGGAGCAAAACATTCCAGTGGTTCTGACTTCCATACCTACTCCTGAAAAATCAACTCAAACCGCTATTCCAGAAAATCCTCTTGCGCTGCTCCAACTGTCCTGGACATCCATGATGAAACACCAGCACAACTGTCATAGTTAAATGACATAATTATGGGAGTGGATCATAAGGATAAAGATAATATGTGCAGTTCAGAGGAGTCAAGTTGGATTCCCTCCCTGACCTTAGATACACCGTAGATAAACTCTGGGTTAAGGCCAAGCAATCCCAGGTTAATTTCCAGGAATCACGTTTGGGGTCCCAGACATTATACCAACAAGGTGAAAGTTTAGTATTATAGCTTAAATGATGGTAGTTCATTATGTTGTATTCCTTAATGTGGAATAATTATTGGGTTTAAGTTTTCACATTAAAGTGTAATGATGATGGTTCATTATGCTTATTCTGAACATGGATTGATTTCGTTTATGAATTTTTCTACTGCAAATAATGTTGAGGCTCAGTTATAATCAAAATCTTGAGGTTGTGCATATTTGATCTATAAAACTACCATCAGTGGTAGCCTCATTCTACTGGCCAGAATCATTTCTAAGTCCAACCAAGTGATCAAGGCCCAGTTTTATAGATTTCTTTAAATCAGTTTTTCCCTAACCAATCTCTCTGATGGTTTCTCCTTTTGTGTAAAGGAATTTTGTTTATGTATATAATCATCTGCCTTATGTTAACTTTTGCTGAACTCATGGGTACCACCTTATGGCAGTATCCTGGATTTATTTTATAATCTCTGAAGGTGCAAGCACCATCATGGATGCTACATATTGCTTTTATCAATAGTCTTTACTTGAGGATTTAAAGACACACTCCACACAACACCTACGCTCATTGCTGGCTCATTTTTCTTGACCCGCTTAAATCTTTATTTCAAGAACCAGTGGTGCCGACTTACCAACCATGCCACAAAGCCTCAGTCAAGCATCGGAATATGCTATCGGTTTCAGAGTCAGCCCATCAACTTGCCAAAGTTTGATAAGAAAGGGAAACATATAAAACTTCTTGTCATTATTTAAGATTAGCATGGATGGCGCGAGCAACAAGGCTAAACTAGTGATTCTATGAGCTTTCTTGACTTGAAGTTTCAGGAGTTGGTGATGGACAAGGTCAGTAAAACTGGAATGTCCTAATGAAATGACAAGAACATAATCATAATAGAAATCAGCGAAGAGAAGATGATGATTACCAGAAATTCTTCTTTCATAACATCTTCATCAAAAGAATGAACAAAAATTTTGAGTTTGCTTATTAGTTCTACCTAGAGGCTAAAATGCTATATGGCGCGAAGGTCTTGAACAATTTATGATGTGCAGATTGCTTTATGGAACGACTGCAACCCATATAAAGAGCTGTATTAAGCCATGCTTCCCACGTTAAATGACAGTATAATGTATCATAGATTGTAAATTACTTTCACCTTTGCGCTGTAACCTTTGACGCACCCAATAAGGGGTATCATAATTGATGAGAGAACTAGAGCAAGACCCTTTAACGGATGCCAAAGAGAGCCTCCTGGCTACCATCAGACCCAGAAGAGCTGACATCTGCTATATCACATTCCACCAATGCGGGGTAAAAGGACACTATGCTAGCCAATCTCACTTAAAGGGCTTGAAATCCAAGGTGCATTATGTGGGAGCAGTTTACCAAAGGCCAGGGAAACGACTGGGTGGAGTAGAATTGCGATATTATACTTCTGATAGTTTCCAACATATCCCTAATACTAATTTTGACACCTCTACACCCTTGACCCCACCATCTGGCGTTGCTAACGATGTGCTAGAGGTCCCCACCCAATCCCATCAAGGGGACACTATAGTCCAAGCAGCTAAAGTAGTATTTAAACCCTACATACAGCAGTTAAAGCAGTATGACTAGCTAGTCACTTCTAGTGATGCCAAAAATTAGAAGGGGTTAACGTGGCTATCCCCCTTGGAGAGTTAAAGAGTAAAAGCCCCCTACTTTGCGGTAAATTACAGTACTACCTAAGTCAAGAAAAAAACTCAGTTTTCTATAATTAATACCACTTCTCTTAATATTCTGAGTGTACATAGATTGATATTAGCATGGGCAAAGTTTGGGTCAGGGCTATAGTAGATAAGCATGGCGCCTATCAATATTGTAATAAAAAATTTGTCTAAAAATTGGGACTATCGCTAGATATCAACTATTGCAATGTATACGGGGCAATGGGATCCAACTTGGCTACTCACTAGGTTTCTACAGCGTGCTGCAACTAAGGTTTGGCTCACTCATTATGTCAGCTCCCACAATCATCCTACTGAACACCCATTATAATATCCTCATTGGAACCTCCTTTTTAGGATGTACAGCTTCAAACCTGATTTTGAGGAGAATAATTTGGCAATCCTCATAAAGAACCTTCTGATGTACTCTCAGAGAGGAGACCAGCAGGCTAGAAACAAGCTTTGCTATTTGTAAACTAGCCTTTAAAGATGGGATTATAACCATCAGTTACTAACAAAGGCATAGCAGCACTCACATTTACCACACCAGATTTTCAAGTTGGACAGCATTTCGTTGAGGGCTGGCCACCATGTAACTATTCTTCTGGGCCACCAAGTCATAATGAAAATGAACATTGACCTGAAGATACCACTAAGTTAATATAGCGAAGTATTTGTGCCCTTCACCGCTCATACCAAGATCAACTTCACCAATAGGGCTTATCCTTCCAGATAGAGAGATTTGTTTAGTACTAGCTACCCTCTATCCAACCTGATCCAGGTGAGACACGCCAAACCATTACGTTCCTTTATATTCAACTAATGAAGAATTTTAAGATGTACACAAGTTCAGAACACTAGACAAGTTTGGGTTGGATGAAGAAAATTGTGAGGCCGTCTATTCAGCCATACCTCACAAATCTGATCAGTCAGTTGGAAGATGAGAAAGATTAGATAATGGCCCTTTTCAAAAATTATAAACAAATTTCTATGATGGGCAACATTAATTTTGGATGTTTTGAGGATGTATTACATCAATCTGCACTGGGAGCCATCCGCTGATATGCCTTCATCCTATCCACTGGTCCAAGGCAGTGGATAGGCTTTGTTTACAAAGAAATCAATCAACTGGTCCAGAAAGGAATGCTGGTACTATCAAAAAGATCGTGGACATTGTTGATTTTTGTATTAAAATGAATGGATTTAACCAAGTGGTAATCAACTACTGGTGACCTAACAACATAATGAGGAAGCTTTCCTATCCCCTTCTGAGAGTCAATGTCACGCTCAACTAATTCATCAGAGTGAAGTACTTCTCCACCGTGGATCTAATTTCCAGTTACCAGAAGATAGAGATGCCTCAGAAAAACAAGAAAAATGCGCCATTATAACAACTTAAGGGCTGTTCCAACCAACATAAATGCTGCAGGGGTTATATAATGCCCCTACCATGTTCCAAAGGGCAATGGACAGCATACTTGGGGGATTAAAAATCTCTTATGTTATAGTTTACTTGGACAGCAAAAACAATTCCTTGAGGATGTTCAACAAATTCTTGCAGCACCTAAAGGAAGTTTTTCACCAGCTTGCTGCCAACAACTTGAAAGTCAAGCCCAAAAAAATGTACCTTTTTCTGAGAACAACTTATTATTGGGGCTTTGTTATTTACTAGGAGGGTTTATGGCCCCAACTGCCCAAAATAGTGGCGATTGGGAAGATGAGGTCACCATCCAGAAAATGAGACATCCAGATTTTCCTTGAGATGTTTGGCTACTACTGGCAGTTCATTGAAGATTTTAGTAAAACAGGGGAACTGCTATTCTAATTTTTGAAAAATAGAACCCTTTTGAATGGATGCAAATTGTCAACTGCTTTTAACCAACTTCACACCTGTTTTGCTACAGCGCTGGCACTCATGTACCCAAATTCTAATACCCCATTCATAATTTAGATGGATGACTCCCTCACTGCCATAAGAGCTATGTTATCCCAACTTGATGATGAGGGGGTAGAGCACCCCTAGCATACTGCAGCTGTATGTTAAACTTTCCTGATCTTAAGTACACTGTTACTGGAAAAGAATATCTAGTGGTGATTTACATATGCAACCAATTTAGGGTTTACATCTACAGCATGCATTTTAAGGTAATAACTGACCACGCCATGCTTAAGTGGCTGCAGAACCTCAAGGAATTGGATGGATGCCTAGCTCACTGAGCTTAAGTTACAAGCATACAACTTTGAATATTCAACATTGATCTGGTGTGAAGCATCAACTGCTAATGGACTTTTTAGGCTACCTACTGTCACATTGACTGCTGATATGGCTGATGGCCTTTGTTTTAAGAGGTTGAAAATGGAATATGATAATGAATCAGAATAAGTACATCACACTTTGAAACAACTGGTAAAGACCACCGCCATTAGGGGTGGAAAACTCTTCAAACTGATAGAAAACTTTAAATACATTGTACCATAACCAACCAAGGGTACTTATCTAATCATCAGAGACTATAAATCCATGGGCCATGGCAGATTCATGAAGATGTATAAACATCTGAAATAACGCTACCATTGGGAATTGATGCACTTTGATGTCCACAAAGCTCTAAAATGCTGATGGGGGTGCCAAGCAGAAGCGCCGTATCAAAATAGCATCTCATATCAACTGATAAAACTAAACTTTACTTTTAACATGATTAATTGATGCATGGGGATGCTACATGCCAGTGAAGGAATTAAATATATTGTGGTGGCCATCAATCACCTTATGAAATGGGTTGATTCCAAGCTGGTCAGAGACTTGGTGGCTGTGACCACCAAATGTATTTTGGAGAACATTTTTTATAAAAATGGATGCCCAAAATCCTTCTAATGTGGTATTAACTTCAATATACATGTGATCACCAAGCTTAACGATCTGATGGGGATCCATGGGCCCTTTTGACACCATACCACCCTAAAAACTGATGGTATGGTAGAAACAGGTCAATGGCACTTTGGGAAGCATCCTACAAAGATTGGTGTTATGAAAAATGGCCTGTTGGAACCTCCTCCTGCCTTCTGATATCTTTGCATATAACATCACATTCCACTCATCCATGGGATGGTCAACATTCCAACCCTGTATGGGTGACAACCTTCCCTTCCGCCAATCTGGTACTCCTGCGTTCATAGAGAAGGGATGACTCCTAGTCAATACTTGGAGAATCTTGATCAAATGCCGATCCAGTTTCAAACCGAGGCCTACTCTAATGCTCTGGCCCAGAAGGTGAAATGTAGGGAGTGCAAAATCAGAATTGCTATCCCTTTCCCTGCCTTAGCTTAGGGAAATGAGTGCTCTGCTATGATCACCATAGGTTAGGTAGGATGAGCAAGCTTGAATACATCTGGAAGGGGTTGTTTGAGATCTTAGAGAAGACTTTAACTGACATATATATGCTCAAAGACCCCATCAAGGGACATATTATCAATTGAGTACAGGCTAAGTTCCTAAAGTATTTCCAACTGGATGTGTTGATGCCAGCCCCCTCCAATAATAAATTCTACCACTGGCCACTGGCAATTTATCAACCCCCTATATTTGGTCAATTGGGGAAAAATAGTGAGATTTGGGTTTACCCAACCATAGGATATCACCACCAGCCCTATTACTGTCATGGAAATGGCAGAAGAAGTTTAGACCAGCCTGCCAGTCAGGATGCGTAAGTACCCAAAAAGTAAGCTAGGATACCAGAGGCATTGTCAACTGGATGACTTGATATGGAGCCAGGCATTGGAAAATAACAAATTGTTGATGCAGCATAATATTGAGTATGATTCTGACGACAAACCACAATGAGCCCACTCCCAACCCAAGAGGTCTTGCTGCATGGGGTGGGATCACAGAGATAGTCTCAATAAGTTCCTTGGTATATGGGACCATTTCAACTGGGGCAGCAAGGAGACAGATTCTCTCTTGCAATTGGTGGATATAAGGCCATAAGATTACCATGTATTGCTGCTGAAAGTTTGTGATAATGGGGTTGTAGAGCCAAAAATATCAGACTCACTGAATCCAATCGATGATGGAGGGGGCTATAGTGACCAAGAGTACTGGTAGAGCCTATCCAGTATATAGACTGATGGGCTACTAGTGAATTACCATCAGAGATGCAGTCAGAAGATAAAAATTGTTTGGTTTTTAGGTAAAATTTTATTGAAATGAAATAAAGAAAATTGACCAATAATTTTCTTGATACTATACAACTGATTAAATAGTGGTCAGTTGGGGTAGTGAAAAGTCAGGATTGGGGCCCTCAATTTTGACCTAACTGGTGAATTGTTCATGAATGGGCAGATTTATTCTTTGGGAACTGACATTGCAAAATTCAGCGGTGGGCCAAGTTGCTATCAGTTTGACCTCAGATGTCCAAACTGAGGCTTGGCTATGTTTCCGATGGTTGGCACAACAGCATTTGGCCCAATGAGCAATGGGAATCCCCCAAGGCCACCCCACATAGGGGAAAGCCCATTTGGTTGGGAACAGGTTCAGGATGCCCAACCTGCCCACGCTTGGTCACTGGACCATTTGTTCAGTCAGTGGTATCACATCAGCTGCAATACCCAAATTATCAACAGGGGGCTTCAAACCCTCATCGATGGCACCCGATGCTATAGCTTGATCATCAAGGATGATCCCCAACAACTTTGGTAGGAAGGTGCTCTGTTTGATCAGCATATTGATCAAATTGGAACCATTGGGCATTCCAGCCGATACCTCAGTCTTCATATCTTTCCGGCTATTTGAGATTTGGGCACTGGCCAGATTACCACTCAAATTAGATCTGACCAATTTTGATCTGACAATCTCACACAGATTTTGCTAATTCCCCATAACAGTTCTGCTGAGGTGAGTGTGGGTACTGGGGGTGGGATTCAAAGTGGAAGAGCTGTTACCCATCGCTCATCTACTACATGAGTGAGATCGCCCTGAGTAATGAGAGGTACCACCATCCTCTTCAGTGTCTTCTTACTCAAAAATGGGAAGATGGCCTGATCAACAGCCCGGGGACGTTCCCCAGGACTTACAATTACCCCCAAACCCTATAGACATCACCTTTATTCTTGCCCTGCAATCCACACCCTTTAGGCTGATCAATCCCAACAGATCCCCCATCTGATTTGTTGCAAGCGATCTCTAGCCTGACTAAGTTTTTTAATTTGTACAATCCTAATTTTATGTGATCAAACCTTATCTAGAGCTCAGTTCCCTAGAGCAGTTTGGTTCTCATCAATTAAAGTTTTTCAAAGTCATTCAGTCAAATCTGTCTCAAGCATTAGTTGGCTGATACCCTTAAGATGCTACTGAGGTTGAACTGACTACCCCAAGTCTGCTTGACCCTGGATGGACCATCATCCAGTTTCAGAGATCTTATCCCTTGGCTATCAGTAGATTATAAGGAGTAAACTCCAGAATATTTGGGAGCTGGAAAGTAAGATGACTGGCTAGAGGTCAAGGTAAAAATTGGGTTAGACCAGTATAATAAGGGATATATGTGGTGACACACATTCTGAAGGTTACCATCGATGATGGATCTCCAAGCTGGAAGTACCTACTGAGACTATGGCGGATTTGGAGAGTCTATCTTTTAATAAAGTTTTTTTTATCAAGCTTTACGTCTATTTGGAGGTATGCTGGCTTCACACAGTTGTACCTATTTGAAGTGCTAACATACATGTTCCCATTTTTCCCAGCTGCCGTTCCGATTGCAACAAGCTTACCATTAATTAGCTTATGGTATGGCATAATTTCCTAAATAAAGATTTAATTCAGTTCCTTACTCAACACTTCAAAAAAGCTATAACTCGTATCTATCTACATTTAAAACTAATCATGGCGGCTACCCAACCCCGAGAATGTCTATCTAGTAAATTGTACAGTGTCAATAGATCCGTAATAACCTATCCCAAATAAAATACAAACCTAAAAGGTGGTATACCATTATACCGGGTTAACCTTAAACTAAGATGTAAGCTCCGAGTTGAAGGTCAAAGGTGAACATCTGTATCTATATAACTATTAAAAGTAATAGATGCGGGGTTTAAAAAGATTGACGGCCAGATGAAGGCTTATTTTTAATTTATAGGGGTATCCAAAAATAATTTCTTGGGAAGGCGGAGCTAGAACTAGACCATCCCTTACCTTCGACATGGGTACAATAATATATCTAAACCGTAATGTGTAAAAATTCCCAAATTTACTTACTCTCTGATCACTGATCTCAACGTCTAGTGATAGTAGACCCCATCCTTTGTCGGGTCTAAACTATTACTAAAGGTACGATACTCAAGGACCAAGCGATTTAATCTAAAATGGTATGCTTATAGCTAAACTTTATCTCAATGGTTAGCAGCTATATGGGATGGCCTACCTTTTAAGTTTTTTGATTGATTATTTTTACCAAAGGTACCATATTAGAAACCTTACCTCACCTTCGATCCCTACGATGATAAGCTAAAGGTAGGCATAAGGTAAAACTGATCCGATTTTGCATGACCGACCAACCTTAAGCTTATTTCCAAATTTGGGCAAGACGAACTTTACAATCGTCCTAACTGAACGGGTTACCAATGGCTCAAAATTAACCCACCCCGAAACCTGAAGTTTTTTATAATTGACGACCAGAAACTATAAAAAGCCATCTTAAGGTATCGAGCTTATTTCCAAATTTGGGTAAGGTGAACTACGATCCGTCTTAACTGAACGGGTTACTATTGCTAAAAATTAACCCCCCCGAACCCTAAAGATTTTTATAATCGACGGCTAGAAACTATAAAAAGCCATTTTAAAGGGATACCGGTTAACTAACCCGAACCCCACCCAACCCGATAAAACCCCAAACTCGATCCACCGACATTGACGAAGCGTGGGGGTCGAACGATAATACAGCTCTAGGGGGTTCGAATGGGCATAATGTTTATTTAAGCTAGTAAAGGGTGGATGATAGCTTTACTTCATAAAACCCATCCAGCGAACTTGGCACAGTAGTGGTAACTAGAGATAAGAATAGATAGATCCATAATTTAAAACTTCGAGCTAAGAGAACCCTGATTGGCTCATATGCTAGCCGTCACCCCTTAACCCATAACGCCACCATTTCCAAACGGGGGCGAATTATTAAAAGTGGCAGTTTAAAAGGAGGTGGATCCCAATACCCAGCGATATTCGTGGTGAGCTGATGTAACCTGCAACCCTTTACCCCACTTTAAAAAATAGGGGCATGGACCATGCGTTACTCGAGAACCTAAGCTATCGGCCGTTCCCTGTCATTTAGATAAAGTGGGTTTAAACCTTTGCGCGGTCAGCTGGGTAAGGTATCGGAAACTTATTTTGGTAATTTTAAGGTATCGGAAACTTATTTTGGTAATTTTACACTTTCCCTTACCCTACCCTCCTATACCCTTTTAAAAGACGCGGGGTCAACGCATAAGGTTCCCACCCCACTACCCTTTTATTGATGCTCCGACCCTTTTAACCCCCGCCCTACCAATTTAAATTGTAGGCTAATCGTTCCCCCGCTAAACTCACCTAGCTCCCCTCGCCGCGGCCCAGTTTCCACCCCCTTTTCAGTGCTTAGAAGCCTTCAAACCTTGCGTAATCTCGGTTATCGTACACTTGGCCCGGTGAGTTTTATCTGACCCACTATAGAGCATGGGCAGCTATCTGAAATTTATGCTCGGGCTTTCGGTAAGCCTCGTCGCCACCTTACTGGCCTCCTTTGGGATCGCCCTCCAACGTCGGAGCCACCTGATAATGGCCAACCCGGGCGGCATCGGGTCCACCCCGCTACGTCGCCAACTGGATCGCCACCGGTGGGGGTTCGGGTTCGCCATCTACCTGGCAGGTTCTTTAATCGGTTCAATCTTCTCGATCGGGTCGCTGCCCGTGACGCTGCTCGCCCCGCTGGGGGCGTTTAGCCTGGTGTGCAACGTCGTGGTTGCCAAGTTGATGCTCGGCGACCCCGGGTCGTGGCAGGCGGGGGTGGGGACCCTGGTTATCCTCCTCGGGGCACTGCTGGTTGGGGGGTTCGGTTCCCTCAACGAGTCGGATAGGTCGCTCGATGACCTACTGATCCTGTACGGCCGCCCGCAGTTCATCGCCTACTTTGCCGCGCAGGACGCGATGATATTAATAGCGATGGTGTGGAACGCGTTTAACGCCCACCATATTGACTCGGCCACCCGTTTGGGGGCGTATGGCCACAATAAGCTCCCCTTCCGACGCCTCAACCTCCCAACCAACCGGACGGTGGTTGGTTTGGTGTATGGTACGATCAGCAGCCTGCTCGCGACCCAGGGGGTACTGTTTGCGAAGAGCGGCCTCGAGCTGCTCGCCTTGACGGTGGGCGGGGCGGACCAGTTCGACCGGCCTCTGGCGTGGTGGGTGGTGGGGTTGCTGGCCGTCACCGCGCTCGCCCAGCTGTATTACCTGAACCGGGCGGTGGCCATGTGCGATATCGTGGTGCTGGTGCCGTGCAATTATGGCGTCTACAACGTCTCCTGCCTCATCAACGGTTTGGTTTATTATGACCTGTGGGGCGAGCTGGCGTGGTGGAGGCTTCTCCTGGTCGCCCTCGGGACGCTGATACTGACATTGGGTGTCGTCGTGCTCGCCTTCCGCCCCCAGGCGCCATCCGTGGTGGTGTGTTCGCCTATCGGCTCGGATGCCGAGTTTGCCGGCTTCATCGCGGGCGCCACCGCACCGCCGGCCGGTATCCCACCCCTCGAAGAGCTTTCCCGGCCCCCCACCCTTCGAACCGCCGGCCAAGCGAGCACTCCCCGCTCTTGGTAGATGGTACCTGCGCTTTAAAGCTTTCGTCCACCCCCGGGAGTTTCGCCGAATCCCCGCGCCCGCTCCGGCGGCCCTTATCCCCTAGCCTCTCACTCTAGTAATTATTCTTCCCCCAGGATGCCAATATACCCGACTTGTACACACCTTTATACCCCAATTTAGAGGCTCGTACCATGGCAGGTCCAACCCTTTTTCATCGCGAGCAAGCTTTGGAGGTTTAAGCTTTTAAGCGAAACCTACGCCTCCCGTACCCGAACGCTATATAAACGGGCAACCCTCGGGTTCCAACCTTAAACCCCGGGTTAAAAAGGTTCATCGCCAGTCTAAAGGGGGCCGGGTTGTTAACCCATATTCGTAAAGTGACCTTTGGAAAACTTGTTTACCCGGTTCGGCCTGGAGCTAAGGTAAGAAAACTTGAATGCTTAAACCTTGGGTTACGTTGGCTTCGTTTAAAAGGGAGGACGGGCCGTATAGGTTGCAAATGGGTAGCGTTACAAAATAATTTTAACTTAAAGGGTTGGGTACCGATTGAAAAGTTAATATTTGACTAACGTAACACCTATAAACTTATAAAGGTAATTTAGGCTAATAAAAATCCGATTGGTAGGGGGGTTCGGCCTTCCGAAGGTTCACGCTGCATGAAGTTACCATCTATACCCGATCGACAGCTCCACCTAAAGTTTATTGTGGAATGGTACGCTTTTCTGTTATAAAGCTACGTGGGTTAAGTTTACAGTCACTAGAGGTTTAGAGATCGATTTAGGGTTACCGCATCTTACGCCCTGGTGAAGGGTTGATATAACTGGATTCTATAGAGGTTTAAGCCCATCAGATTATGGGTAAAATCAAATCCTTGGACTAGCGTCATATCATACCCTAAAGCTATCAAATGCGTAAAATATGGCCAAGTACGAGTTATACCTACCGGTACCCGTGATGTATAAACCTAAATACCTGTTGGCTATAACCTTGATCTTTGGGGTTAAACTTCCGATACCCATGTTATGACATGCCAACGGCTGTAACTTACCAAGATAAAAACTATTGAACCCCGATTGGGTTATGTAAAGCTGGTAAAAATTATGTGGGTGGGTCGGTTTAACACGTCCGTCACCATGTCACCCAAATTTGGGTGATGGGTATGCTTTCATAGGGGCCCCGGTACCCAAATTTGGGCAACGGGGTGATTGGGTTAATGAACTATCTGTAGGTTTAGTATCGCTAATACCCATTTCAAAATATTATAGCTTAATTGAAGTGGTAAATACCCAAACCCACTGTTGGAGCTCAGATGGGGTATGTAAGGAAAAGGTGTGCATAACAAAGTTCTCAGCTGTATGGGATGAGACAATTTTAGCTGCATGGGTGTAAAAATTTATTGGATTTGGGTTATTATTGGCAAACAACCTAAATAAACCTATTACTGCACAGGTTTATTTCTTGTACACTTTGTCCATATTGTATTGGGATTTTTACCCATATTCCCAGCCTGCTAGATTACCTGGTATCACTAGGGGAAAATTCCCTAAGGTGAAGTGAATTGGAAATCAGCTGGCCCAAGCTTTGGAGTAACTATGTTCAGGGATTTTGGGATAGTTGCCTGGTCGTATCTGTCAGGGATTGATCCAGATAAATACTTAAGATCTTAGTGGGTGGAGTTGCCAATGAAATAAGGGCATCTGATAGTGATTAACTATCAGGTGTACCAATTGGGATCAGTCAGGTTTCATCACCAACTAATTAGGAATGAATAGCAAGTTGCAAGGTGAGTGATGCCGCCTGCAACTAGCAAATCGATCAGTTGGTGCATGACCCACTATAATGGGTAATAAGTCTCATTACCTAAGCAGGTCACTAGCCAAATATGGTTGGTTTGCTTGGATTGAGAGGAAAATGTTAAAGACATGTTTTCTGACTCTTTCTATTTTAGGTCTCAAGGATGTCCAATAACAGAATCCTAGCCAGGATGGGGGAGACTATCACTGCTAAGACAAGGATGGGTGATTCAATGGCAACGGCTGCCGTTTCATAGAAGAAGAGTCAACCAAGGGTTAGACAGCCAAATTCCCCTCTATATATTCCCTAGGATTCACTATAAAAAAGTCAAATAACAGTTAGTCAGATAATGAGTTAATTAGTTCTAAGTCTTCCTTTTAATATAGTTAAACTATCATCAGCTTCCATTGTGCTATTCTGTCTCAAGGATATTATTGCTGAGTGCAATAATTGGAAGACTCTTAGAGAAAAGAGTAAAGATTTGAGCAGGGATCTAGAGAAGAATGAGTCATAATTGGGGATAGCTGCCAACTGTGTGTTGAACCAAAAAGACTGTCACCAGGGTATCTCAGCAAAAATTGGGTGGACAAGAGGAAAGGAATGAATCCTTACAAGTATGACATCATGAGTATTTAATTGGGAATACTGGCAAATGTTGGGCTGAAATATAATTCATACTCAACTACAGATAATAGTCTTCATACTATTATAGATTGATAATATATTCTACTATACAACACAATGAAGTGCATAAGGAAACTAAACCTGTGCAGTAAAAAGGTTACTAGGGTTGTTGCCGATAATAACCCAAACAAAGTAAATTTTTACAAGTTAGTGCTCACTATTGGGGTAGTTGAGTTGAAGAATTTAGAACATGATGTTCTATGAAGATGTTTCAAATTTTGGAAATAAGCTGTTGAAGGAAGTAAAAGATAGAATGTGAAGAGGATCACATTCAATTGCATTCACCCAGCTCAACAGTGGAGCTCCGAGTGAAGTAAAATAAATATACTCAAGTTTAGGGGAAAGGATTTGCAGCCTAGATATGCAACTATCTAGTGCTGCAAGGAAACCTGTTTCATCTGACATCTACTTGAAATAAAGATTAACAGCAGGGCCAACTTGGGTTAAAATTGGGTCTACTGGAAATAGCCCCAAGGAACAGCAAAATCAACTCAGGTTGAAATTGGATCCACTTCAAATAGTCCTGAGGAGAGAGTGTTTAGATGAGGCATTGGTTGAAATAGGAAGCAATCAATCTGGAGAATTGGATTGCCATATCAATGAAGATATGAAGACAAAAATAGGAAATATTAATCCAAGACAGTGGAGAAATTTATTTTAATACAATAACATTCAATCAATGGTCAGAAGTTTCTGGAGATGAGTTCATCAATTCAGGAGAAATCTAATGAAGCTAATGAGGACAGAATGACCTGTGTAATTAAAGATGGCCATGAAGGCTGAAAATTCTTTTAGGAGAAAAATGATATGGACAATTGGATGAAACTTTTGGCTAATGAGATACGAGGATCCAAAGCATCAGTTGCCAAAATATAAGGTGAAATTAGGGCCGGTTGGACAAATAACTAGTCAGGATTAAAGGCCTAATATTCAAGAGTATTGCCAAAATTCAGCAAGTGTAGCCTATACATGAAGAAACAGCATTGCTGGTTGTATAGTGAGAAAGGTCAATACTAACTGGTAGTATTGAGCCTAAAAGAATATAGTTGCAATGTTCCCAGCAGACCTCTGAACCATTAAATGGTTATGTCCTGAGATTTTGATCAAGTCCTAGAAGAGAACCACTGAACCAAATGGTTGGTTAAATCTTAAGAGAATAAGATTTTGAACCATGATAACTGGTAGGTTTAAGTACCCAGGACCCAGTTTGGATTAAGGGGAAAAGAAGGACCTCTGAGCCTTTTTGTAGGTTGCAAGTCCCATTGCAAAAGAAAAATACAAAAAATATATAAAATATTAAAATATTGATTTTTATGGTCTATGAGTTTCAGACCTAAGAAGCGACAAGAAATTCTGACAGCCAAATGAAGGAAATTCCACTCTCAATGAGATGAAATTATCAGTCGGGGTAACAGAGAGCATCAACCTATTAGTTGATTAAGAGCAACTTGCTAATCTGTCAGAAGGCCAGAAAGAGGAGATGCTCAAATTGTTGAAAAGTATTGGAGAGTATTCACTCAAAAAACAACCAGGATTTGGGATACACAAGAAATGTGATTTGCAAGGTCAATACTGGGGAAAATCTGCTGATCAGGACAAAATGAGATTGCCAGCATGAGTTGCCAAGAGAAACAATCTATTGGAAGATTTATTTGGGACTTTGCCTGAATAGATAAGCCAGTATTCCATTTATTAAAGGATCCAAAAAAGGGTTTGTATGTAATGAGAGGCCTAGGACTCCTTTGATGAGTTACGCCAGTACTTAATAGATTTGCCTATTCTGAAATATCCAAACTTTGATTGGGAGTTTATTATTCAAACTGATGCTTTGTTGATGGTGATTGGCGCCATACTGAGCTAAGTAGATGGACTTGGGGACAAACATCTGGTGGCATATGTGAGCTGGACACTCTCAGCCACTGGAGAAACTACACCATGACTGAGTGTGAATTCCTTGCAGTCATTTACATATGCAAGCAGTTTCAGGTGTACATCCATGGAACACGATTAAAGGTGGTGATGGACCACTATTTGCTGTGTTAGCTGCACAATTTAAGAGAGCCAGAAGGATGATTGGCCTGATGGGCACTTAAGCTCCAGGCTTATAATTAAGAGATTGTCCACCAAGCAGGGGCTTCTCACCAGAACGCAGATGGCTTATTGTGGTTGCCAATGGTCCAGTTAGTATACCCGCAGGCATATGAGCTATTCCTGAGAATAGTTGAGGGAAAAATTGGGGACGAGCCCCAAGAAATCCAAGTTGCTCTTCAGAAAGCAATAGAAAACACCAAGACCATGAATGGACAGTATTCAAGACAATCAACGGAAAGCAATTATTATTCCTAAAACTGTCAAAAGAGCAGCTATAGTGCAAGCAGCTCACAAGATTGTTGGGCATGGAGGCCTGAGGAAAACAACTGACCATATTTGCTAGTACTATTACTGGGAATCCATCAACTACAATGTTGCGGATTATACATCTTGTTGCATGGAGTGCCAGCTGCACAAACCACATAAGATACAACTGAATACTGACTGGTCTTCCCTAGATTTTCCTGGCATACATTGTCCATCAACATTATGGGACCGCTGACAATGAGCACAGTGGGAGTCAAGTACATTATAGTTGCCATTGACCATCTGAAAAGATGGGTTGAGATGAAGGCCCTAACGAAAGTAGACGCTACCAGTACCACAAGGTTCATCCTAAATCAAGTAGTATACCAGCATGGATGTCCCCATGTCCTGCTTAGCGACAATGGGACCAACTTCACATCTCATGTGATCTTAAGATTGAATTATATAATGGGGATCAGAGGAGTCATGTCAGTACCTTACCAGCCAGAGACAAACGGTCTGGTAGAACGGGTTAATGGAACGCTGGCTGCAACGCTGAGGAAGCTGGTCACAGAAAGAACTTCTGCGTGGGGAATGTGCCTGAGTTCAGTTATGTTTGTCTACAATATTAGTCATCATATGGCGATGAGAAAGATGCCATTTGAGTTGTTATATGGGAGAAAGGCCACGTTGCCACCAATTTTATATTTGGTGGTTGAACCTACATTGGGGATGAGTACCAAACAATACCTGAAATGACTGATGAATATCCTGATCAATATGCAATTGCAAGCATTTGATGCTACATTGAAAAAAAGGATATGAGCAAAATTTATGGATAATAAGAACTGACCGGCCTTAGCAGAATATCAAATAGGTGAAAGAGTAGCCTATTGTGATACACACAGTTTTAGAAGAAGATACAAACTGGATGAGTTGTGGTCAGTTCCATTTGAAATTATTGCCAAGATGGCGACTGGCGCTTACTCCATCAATAATCTCTTGGATAGAAGTGTTATAAATCAAGTCCATGCTAAGTATCTGAAGCAATGGATTAATGAAAAAAACAAAAGAGTTCCCAAAGGACCAATAAAACATTAGGTTGGTCATGTCCTGATAATTAGGTCAATTCTGAAAAAAGGACCTCTGAACCATAGAAAACTGGCAGGTTTAAGTACCCAGGACCCAGTTTAAGGGAAAAAAAGATGGACCGCTGAACCACAATAAGGTCAAGTCCCATAGGAAGAAAGAAGAATAAAGATAAAAAATTGATAAAAGATATTGGGAAAAAAGATTATAAACTGCACAGAGAAAAAGCCAATATAATTTTATAAATTTTATTTTTATTAATTGTCCTCAGTATGGGGATGATTCCGCCTATGTCACCTCTTGGGGAGGGAGGATGGATTGCAATAGAAATGAACAGCCCAACAAAATTTATATGAGATTAGATGCAAGTGAGGGATAGACCTACACAAAACCATATTATTTGAGCAGATGCAGAGCTCTGTAAGAAAGTGACTAGGGGAAGGGAAATTGAGATGTCAGATGAGGCCAATCACAAAACCCCAAAGCGGGGAGGAAAGCAACAGTATAAGAAGAGGCAATTGGTAAATAACCCTGAGTAATTCCAATATGGTACCAGAGCCAGAAGATTGGTTCTGAGCGCCTGACAACGGGCTCCATCAAGAACACCAGACATATGGGCCAGCAACGAAGAAGGGATGCTTGATGGGAGTTGCCAAATCATGCCCCCCTATCAACACCATCAGCGGAAGATACCGATGGGAAGCTCCAGAGAAGAGATAGTCATGCAGTGAGCAGATTGCATCCTGCAAGTGATGACTAGGGGCTCTCAGAAGCTAAAGCTAAATGAACGGTGGAACCTGGGTGAGGCTGGAAGCTTTGTGGACCAACTTCAAAGAACTTTTCCAGAAAAGCAAAGAGCATAAGCGGTGGTATCCCAATCCGGGATGTTATCAAGATCAGAGAGATTCAGCGCTAGGGTCAAAGCCTTAGTGACTTGGCCCCAGAGTTCAGTGTAGGGGAGCTCAAAGTGATTACTGTTACTGATGGTGAGCTTGATATCATAACAGCGGGTTTTTAATATTTCCCAAGTCATAAGAGGAACTCAGAAAGCAGGTCTGACCATCAAGAAACGAGTGATCAAGAGCAACCAGTATAATCTCTGGAGCATCTACAATGATGGTTGGAGCATCAGCAAAAGGAGCCAAATTCAGGAGAGTTTTGAAATCCAACTCTAGAATTGATGACAGAGGAAGAATTGGCCAGGGGTTGTTTGAAATGATAGCCAGCCTGGTTTTGGAGGGATTAGTTACCATTTCCAGTAAGTCAACGGGAGGACTAGCTGCTGGCACCAGACTAGGTATATGAGTCCTGGAAGGATCATAGAAGAGGTTCTGTCACACATCCCAAATCATCTGCTGGACGAGCCAAAGATCTTGAACAGACAAACTGTTTAGAAGCTGCTGGTAATGTGACTCAGAATTCAACATATGAGCTGGACAAGAGGGGGGATGTTAGACTTATATGAAAGTTGACATTATGCACTCTACAATCCATTAGGCTCCAATTTCAGAGAAATTAATCTCAAAATTAATGGAAAAAGCTCTCCAAGAGAAAAATTAGGAATGACTTAAGCCAAGAGGTTATGAGAGAAATAACCAGGGCAAATAAAATAAGTATTCTTAATTGTGCCATGAAACAAACATTGATAGCAAGAGTCTCCTGTATAGGACAATGAGAAAATCAGGAAATCAAGGATGCTGAACCAAGAATCCTGAAAATGACAGCAGGTCAAATAACCTGATGGGGGGAAACTGGATCCTGGGACAAAATCATCATGAGTAAATCAATCAGCCTGGCATGACAGTAGGTCATGGGGACTGCGCTCTGAGAAGGTGGTAGCAAGGAGGAAGAGGAAGAATGCCATATGCTGAAGGTTGTCCTGAGCATAATTAATTATTGACAAGTGTACTCCGCTTGAACCAATGAAGTATTTGACCAAGTATCCTAAGTGGTGTTCTCATTCCCTGGTCCTTTTCTCACTGGAAATCTAGGCAAGAGGGGGGATGTGTTGGGATTTTTGCCCATATTCCCAGCCTGCTAGATTAAAGGTATCGCTAAGAGAAAATTCCCTAAGGCAAAGTGAATTGGAAATCAGTTGGCCTGAGTTTCAGAGTAACTACGTTCAGGGGATTTTGAGATATTTGCCTGGTTGTATTTATTAGGGATCAATCTGGACAGTAACTTAAGATCTCATCGGGTGGAGTTGCTGATGAAATAGGAGCATCTGATAGTGATTAACTATCAGGTGTACTGATTGGGATTGGTCAGGTTTCATCACCAACTGATTGGGAATATAATCAAGTTTTGAGGTGAGTGATGCTGTCAGGCAAACAGCAAGTAAGAATTAGACTGGCCTGTCAGCCCAGATGCCATAGCACCCAAATGGCAAACCAGAATGCCACTGGCACTGCTGCTGATTTGATGGATATGGGGCTGGAAAGGAATCTCACCAAGAACTTCCAATGAGCCAGAATCTCATATAGGTACATAATAAAATACCAGATGAGTATGGCCATTAACCCTGAAGCATGTGTGAGGGTCAGTGGAAAAGGTGGTTTAATTTTTGACATAAAAACAAAATTTTAGGAAAGGTTTTAATGGAAAAATTAGGAAAGAAAAATCAACTAACAATTTTCTCAGTGTGATGCGAATAAAACAGTGGTCAATCTAGAGAGGAAACAAGCTGGGATTGGGTCCCGCAAGTTTGACCTAACTGGCTAATTGTTCAGAAATGGGGAACAGATGGTTTAACTAGAACTGGCATTGAAGAATTTGGCGGCAGGCTGAGTTGCTGTTGGTTTGACTTTGAACATCCAAACTGAGGCTTGGATATGTTTCTGACAGTTGGCGTGATGGCGTTTGACCTAATGAGTAGTGGGAATCCCTCAAGGCCACCCCATGTAGAGGCGGGCCCATTTGGTTGGAAACGGGTTTGGGACGCCCAACCTGCCCATGCCCAGTTGCTGGGCCGTTCATTTGGTCAGAGACGTTGCATTGGGTGCAACACCTGATTTGCTAGCAGGGAGCTTTGAACCCTTGTCAATGGTGTCC